>ML807128.1:161893-175146 GCA_009831015.1 Picea engelmannii
ACCTTCACATTATAAATCCTCCTTCTAATCACTGGTTCTGTTGTCCCACTCAATCAAATAAATGTTCAAGGCCATCGTATATAATTTGCAGCGCTGGTCTTTTTCTCATTTGGTGCATCCTTTCACTGTGCTTCTCCATCAAAATATATTCTCCATATCTTCAATCAACAGATTCTTCATCAATTCCACCAACACAATCTCATTTGACAGATTTTCCTGTGCATGAACAGAACCCTCGACCTTTCTATTATGTGCAAAAACTATAGGCTCTGATAAATTAACTACCAAACATCAAGAACTATAGTGCTTCAATAAACCAGCATGCCTCTAAGATCTACATGCGCTCTGATACCACTGTTAGATTCATAATAAAGAAAATAGCAAAAACATAATGTAAATAAATGAAGCAGTCAGGAAACCATGATGAACAGAGATAAATAAACAAAGGCAGAAAAGGCATACTCTATTCATCAACGCTTCTGTGTAAATAATCATGTACAGAGATGTACATATATAATACAAAAGACCATAACTGTCATGTAACTGAATAACAGTTATGTTAACTTAACTATTAACTAACTTATGATTAGTGTTTTAACATGCTCGACCTGTTCAAAAGGCTAAGGAAAATGTTTCTTGCATTGTTTTCTTTATTTTATGTTGAGAATTATTTTTGCAATTGGCATGTTGATGGTGGACAAAAATGCTTGGGAATTAAAACCAGTGGAATGCTGAAAGGCGTTTTTGTATTGGTAAATTTTGTTTTTCTTCAAGAAGCAATAAGTTTTTCTCAAGGCAACCAGATTTTAAGTGTTATTCAAGTGTCATGGAAATAACTTAGTTGTCAAAGGAGAGCATATGAGCACCCAATGCCACTACAAAGAAATGCAGGTCCACACAGTGACTGATTTCCACAAATAACAAAATGAACATGAAATTAGACTTCATCAACAACCTACAGACTCTCTGCACATATGAATTCAATGAAACTTCTAATGTGTTGGGGATTGAGCTCAGAAATGATACTAGAATTTGGGACACAATCGTATTTTTCCATTACACTATTCATCTTTGTTGAATGTTTTCTTAGTGCACTCGTGGTTGTGGGTATCTTCTTGAATAATTGTATATCTTCTGTAGAAAATCCACCTTGTCTGTAAGGCATCTGCGTTGTCATAGAAAATCCATATTACTAAACTTAGACATGGATTGTTGGAAGTTATCTGAATATCTGGAAGTTATCTGGATTACCTAATTCGAATGGTACATGAGCATATCCAAGCAGCTAAATACAGGTGGGAGCCAACAGTTATAAAGGATTTGGTGGAAGAAAATTTAGAGGCAGGGCACTTGGCAGTAGAGGGTCAATAGTCAAAACAAATTCCATATTTCAGGGATTCAGTGAACAAGTGGAAAAATTTAAAATCATCAGATTTCCAGGCATGAAATCAGTTGATCGAATTAGTTCTATATTTGAGTGCATGTGGTAGTTAAGGCTCCAGATTCAAAAGCATTTGACTCCAACAGCTCCATATTCTCTGCAATTAGTTCGAGATTGTTTTTAGATTGTGGACAGAATTTAATTCCTAGAAGCTAGTCATAGTTATTTTCCTCTATTTAATTTATCATTTTTTGGAGAGGTCGATGAGGGGGTTGTCAGATCTTATACCTGAGGGGGAATATTTCTTTGGAAGGAAGCCTGGGGTTCAAGTGCTATGGAAGGGTGAATTTTGGGAATTGTATTTGAAGGAGCTTCATTTCCTGTAACATTTTGATGACCAGACTGTGTTCTTATTGTAAACCTGCTTTATTTATGCTTATTTGAGTACAATATAATTTTTTCAATGCATTGATTGTCAAACAATTTCATATATAATTACAGTGAATATTTTGTTGTTAATCGCTTGTTCTTTGTGATTTGTATTTCAAGTATTTAATTATGATCCAAAATATCATTTTGAATCTGAATGTCTGACGATCGAAAATTATTGTATCATAATTCAGATTCATATCTGACGATCGATTGTAAGATTATGTATTCATTATTGTTTCTATTCCTCTATATACTATTGTTCATAAAGTGTCTATCTCTCAAAGTGAATGCCCCTCTATATACTATTGTTCATAAAGTGTCTATCTCTCAAAGTGAATGCCCTTGACTATGTGAAGTGTTGTTGCCCCTGACTATGTGAAGTGTTGTTGATTATTTGAATTGAGATATTTTTACCAAATCTTTAACCTTTAAACCTACTTGATTCATTTATTAGCACAAACCAAACCATTGTAATAACTAATATGTTCTAAGCATGTTTCTCTTTGCATTTGAGAGCACATTCTATACAATTCCAAAAGATTCCACTTGGGAGCCGGCCACCATTCTGCAAAAATTTTCTCATCTCAAGACTTGAGAACAAGTTTGTTCTTAAATGGGGAGGGCATGTTAGGGACCTAACCTCCATAACCCCTCACATAGGTAGAATAATATATTCTCCATGTAATAAAGACAAACATTAGTTAATAAGGCATATTTAATAAATTTGAACAAGTCAATGTAAGAAGACCTAATAGAGGCTTCTGCTTCTAGAAATATCTTCCTATAGAATGTTCTTTAGAAGATATAATTAGTATAAACAAGAGTAGGAGGCATGATAAATCTTTTTCTTGAAAATTATTGTAATAGAGCTATTCTCTGCCGGAATTTCCCCCCTCAAAGAGGCAAGTGAACATTGTTTCCTATCAATAAATGTATTAATTTGGTGTTGTGGTTCCATATATCTTGTTGTTCCATTGTTATTCTCTGCAATATTTCAATTTTATGTTGTTGTTCCACTATTATTCATTGCATTATTTCTCTTTTCTATTATTATAATAGATATTGTACCTAACATCCGATCATATTAGAGTCTTTACTTGCTTGACAATTAAGGATTTTAAAGCCTCTTGTACTAGTCAAACCCCACGCCAATCAATGTCTAGGATTAATTCTTTCCCTATCGTCGATCCATGATCTAGATCTCCTCTCAAAGCCTCCTTCATCAGAGTCCCTTATCAACCTCGCACTTGGTCATCTTGATAGCAGTGCCATCCGATCAATAATGGATATCTATCCTCTCCATATCTGACGATCGAAAATTAATGAAGGCCATCCAAATTTCTAATCCAAACATGGGTCCATCCTTGTCCTCTCGAAAAACCAAGTACCAACACATGTCATCCTTCGAGGCACACTGGAATGACACATCACACCGACACCATCCTCTCTCTCTCCGCGCTTATATGATAAGGCATGGAACCAAGGGTTGGAACCATGTTCTCCTCAGTCAACCTCAACAGTCGAGATTCATCACTCATGGCTTACAACTAGGAGAGAGTTAAGGGTTCTAGGCCCTCCCTTCAGAACATGCCACATCATATCCAATGATCAATATTTCATAGGATCACCCTTCGATGGATATACGATTCTTGGACCCTACCATCGTCGAACCTTCATCACAATCCCTTTCTCCAAATCTCTGACAATCCTCTTCTGACTGTAACAAACCCGGCCCCTAAATACCTTTTCTGGGGATGGGCCATCAATTTTTTTATTCTTCCTAACTATCTCAAATTCTAATTCCAGGATCTTCATGGGCTACTGCTCATCGCTAGCTTTCTAACAATCACCACCGCACTAGAATCCGAGATCTAGTTTGCAAGTCATGGCCTCCCGAAGTTACCCGAGCCATGTTAGTTGGGGTCATCGACGTTCGACGTTGAACAATCCTTTTTCTCAATCCCCAAAGTCTTGAAATATCTCCACGTGAATGTAGCCATTTGACGATCGATGTTCGACATTGAATGCCCCCTTTTCGGCGTTCGACAGTCGACAATCGACGAACGACCTCCTACACTTTCGGGGTTTTGGCGATTGTTGATTGTCGTTGAACGTTCGATGATCGACGATCTTCATTGAACATCCATGTACTATATTGCACCCAAATCGTTCGAACTCCCGAAGTTATCCAGACTCCTAGAGTTTCAAAATATTGCCACGTTACCTTGACCATTCTACGATCAACATTTGACATTTTGTGTTGAACGTTCCTATATTGTGCCACGTCCTAAATATTCCAAAATCTCGAAGTTATCCAGACTCTTGGAGTCTCAAACACGTCACCAACCACGTTTTCCATGTGACACGAATCAGAAGTTGACATGCGACGAGGGCCATGAGTGTCACGTGTCCTTAATAGGGGTGACTTGTGTCATGCTCGAATAGGCGTAAGGGGTCTGTAAATTGGCCATATCTGGGTGACACATGGCACACGTAATGTGGGTCAACGTAACCTCAGATGATGTTAATATGCCACGCCATCTTGGACTGATAGCTTCCCAACCCAACGATCTCACGGTCAGTAAGAGTCCATGTAGATTCATAGATCTACAACCTCCATTACTTAATGGTTTCAAATTTTGAAACTCCTTACGTCGCAAATCCATGAAGAGCCAAGTCTCCAGACTCTATAATCTGGTGCAATGTGTCCTCATCCTACCAATGGCCGAGATTCATTTTGATGTTCACGACTTCAAAGGTTTTCACACTCTATAGATTCTTGGCCAGGTTCCTCTGAAGTACTAGGTCTCTGAACTATAGGATTGCCTGCCACGTACCCTCCCATCCAATGGATCAAATTCGATGGAAAACCTTATATAGGGGACAAGTAGGGGCCACATGTCACTCTATGACACGTTTTTGGTTGATTGGGTAATCGAGGGTGGCTTCTTAGATCAATGACTGAGAGGGATCCCAAAGGATTCGAAGATCGACGGTCCACATCAATTCCTAATTTCGACATTCGAGGGTTCGGTGTAAATCTTTTGGATTCCTCTCCAGACCACGCCTGATCTGTCGCCATGTGTACCTAACATTCATGTCCAAGATTTACTTCGGCTCCCAGAGCTTGAAGGAAAATCGCGTGTCCCTATACCACTGAATACCCAAACTTACGGATAGTCGCTGATCTGTGAACACATGTCCATTCACTTTCAATGGTCCCGGTTAAATTTGTGACTCCGAAAAGTGGGAGTTTCGGCACTAGACCACTCCTATCCTCTCGAAGTAGAACTTCGTCAAAGCACTTAATGCTTCCCCTCCTAAGTTTGATCTAATGGCCGAGAGAGATCCACACTAGATCCCCAGATCTACGACCTCCATCAATTCGTGACTTCGCCCTTCGGTTGTTTTCAAGGATTGTGGAGTCATAAGTCCCGAAGTCCCAAAGCCAAAAGAGTTATCTCCTTTCAGACTAGCGCATGGATCCAAGACCCTAGTCATATGGGTCCTTTGGAAATTCTTGTGGGCTAAGCACTAACCCTTTTAGCAACAAATGGGTTAAGTAAATGAGCATGCGCCCTCAGTCAAATGGGTGGATAATATGAAGGAAACTCCCTTTTTAGGAATTCAGGGAGTTCATGGTGTGACCTCTTCCTTGCTTCCGCAGTGGTCAACGTCGGGCTGACCATGGTCTGAATATGATGGTTAGGAAGATCCAACGTAGTCCCTGGATCCACAACCTCCATTACTTTGAGGTTTTGGCCTTCAGGGATTTTGCGGTGTAACTTCCTCGTTTTCCCTGAGCGGTTAGCGCCAGACTGACCTTGAGCTAAATCTAACGGCCAGGGAAGATCCCTAAGGATCCTTAGATCTATAGTTCTCGTCTCTTCGGGGCTTCGACGTTCGGGAAAATTGATGTTATAACATTTATATTCTCCCGGAGTAGAACTTTGCCAAAGTTCCCTCGGCATAGATCCAACAGTCAAGGGGCCGCCCGAGTACCCTCGAAT
Organism: Picea engelmannii; assembly: GCA_009831015.1. Taxonomy (NCBI): domain Eukaryota; kingdom Viridiplantae; phylum Streptophyta; class Pinopsida; order Pinales; family Pinaceae; genus Picea; species Picea engelmannii. The sequence continues at coordinate 167,717 of ML807128.1, forward strand.
CAGTGGCTCTCGATAATTCATGATGGTTAAAGGGGTCACGGTTTAACGGTGGGTAGGTCTATTTAATACGGTTAGGGAAACCGCCAGGTGCCATTCGACCTCGTGGATAACTGTAACCACCTGTCGCCTTTGACCAATTTACAAAGGGTAGGGTCATGATACTCTGAAGCTTTGAACTTCCAGAGTTCCGAAGATAAAAGTACTTAGCTCCTTTCTGGTTTAACATTAGGTTCTCATTCCTTAGTCACATGGGTCCTTCGAAGACTCTCGCGGGATACACGCTAACTCTTTTACCCGAAAAGGGGTTAAGGGCCTATACATGAGCCCTTGGTCATACAAAGAGGATTCTGAAGGAAATTTCCTTCCTCCACAGAGTTTGAACTTTACATTCCCGCAAAGGTAGGTCCAAGGGGTCGGCAGGACTTGAACATTTCAACAAATCCTACCCTGATTTTTCTACAGATTTACATCCCCATAATCCTTTAACAGCTAAGATGAGGTAAATCAAAGACCAAGTACATATAGAAATTACAGAAGAAAATGATCATTTCTAATAACTAGTCAAACACTACAAGACTTAACTATAAACATGCATTCAATCACCATTTCAATTTAAGCACACAGAGTATGAAAATAATTATCAGAAGACCAAAGTTTGTGACGAAACTACTGAAAAGGGTGTCTGTTTCCATCCAACCATAGGCACAACCACTCCTGATGGATTTACCGCTGGCCACCCTCGATCTAGACCATGATGCCTTGAGAGAGACTCTTTCCTCTTTCTTAATGAAAATTGAGGACGAAGGTTACTCTCCTCCTCCTACAGGATCTTGGCAACCGGTTTTATCTGTACCAAGCAAGGAGGTCTAACACATACTTTCACAACCACTCCTCATCCTCGTTTATCATCTTGTAAAGAAAAACCTTGCCCGCAACTTCATACACCCATAACAAGATTATTTCCCAGTTATTCCTCGAACCAGAGCGTTGTAACCACTCTTTTTCTCTTCTCGATATTTCTCTTGCAACTCTGCTCTCTTCACAAATCACTTGCTCCTCTTCCCTACCTTTCCCAACAAGGTTGCATGGGTCTGAATCCCCAGCTCATGGTCATGTCTTGAGTATTATAGATGGGTATTCTCACCCCATCACCTCATTAACTCTTGAGGAGGACTCTCCCAACTACCACGCTGACTGGTAATTCATTATCTAGGTCAGCAGACTGTTCTGAGTCATTAATTCCTGTAGGTTATTGGTTTGGTGGGGGGTCTTCTCAACCATTCCTGGTTTCGCTCACCATATCTCTCATAGAATCCATGGTCTATCTTGGAAAACCCCCCCCTTTCAACAGTCATGCAACACTTATCCATTTTCTATTAATAAAAAAAAATACATACATTGACCTTTTATACGAAGGTTCATCAAATCAGACATTCACACATATCTATTCTTCCACAGTCTCTTGGCCAATTATATTTATATTTATAGATCGAGGAAAATGGGGTGTTACAATCCCCTCCCCTTAAAGGAACATCGTCCTCGATTTTCTATCTGCCTATGTGCTATGTATGCACAAAAGTAAACAAAAAGGGATATGCATGTCTCATGGCACCCTCCATTTCCCATGTGCCCTCATCTAGGCCAAAGTATCTCCACTTCACCTTGACCTTTGTAATGGTCTTGTTCTTGAGTGGGGTCTCCTTCCTGTCTATTATGCATTGAGGTTCTGGTAGGAATTCTCCCTCTGGTTCCACCTAAATCACAGACCAGTCAATAATATGTTTAGAAGCATATACATATTTCTTTAATAATGAAACATGGAAAACATCATGTGCCTTTAATGTGGGAGGGAGTGTTAGCCTATAGGATACATGTCCCAATCCATTCATAATTTCAAAGGGTCCACAATACCGAGGTGCCATCTTGGCACAAGCTCCCATCTTCAAAGAGTTTTTCCTGGGTCTAACTCGGAGATACACATGATCCCCTGTTTTGAATTCTCTAGGAGTTCTTTCTTGATCTGCATAGCTCTTCTATCTATCCTGGGCTATTTTCAGATTCTGTCTAATCTGAATTAATTTTTGTTCCATTTCCTTTAGTATGTCTGACCCAATTACGATTATGTCCACTGGGTTATTCCAACTGATTGGAATATTTCATTTCCTTCCATAAAGGGCTTCAAAAGGGCTCATTTTCAAAGACTCTTGATAGCCATTGTTGTAGGAAAATTCTATGAGTGGTAGGTAGTCTTCCCATTTCTTGGATTGATGCATTACATGCATCCTCAACATGTCTTCTAACACTTGGTTTACCTGCTCCGTCTTCCCATCAGTTTGAGGGTGATAGGTTGTACTAAATAACAATTTTATTTCGAAACCGGTAAACAAAGATTTCCAAAAGTTTGAAGTGAATTTTGTATCTCTTTCGGATATAATTTCTTTGGGCATGCCATGTAGTCTAAATATATTTTTCATGAAAACACTAGAAATATCTATTGCCTTACATGTTGACTTGATGGGAATGAAGTGAGAAAACTTGCTCAATTTGTCCACAACTACCATGATGGTGTCGTTCTGTTTGGTTGATTTTGGTAACCCTGTGATGAAATCCATGGAGATGGTTTCCCATTTCCATTCTGAAATTGGTAGGGGATGCAACAACCTTGCTGGGTGTTGGTGCTCTTCCTTGACCTACTGATATTCTAGGCACTTAGCTAAGTAATCAACTATGTCCTTTTTCAGTCCGAGCCAATAAAATAGTCTCCTAGTAGCCGTGATCATTTTCTGATAGCCATGATGACCAATATATGGTATTTTGTATAGTTCATCCATTATGACCCTCTTCAAGTAATCACAATTCAGAATATACAATCTACCTTTGTAAGTTAGTATGCCATCATTGTATCTGATATCCTTCATACTTCATCCTTGTGGGCTCTTTCTTTAGGTATGATGTCACGGTCTTGAAAAATGCATCTGTTTCTTGTGTAGTTTTGACTCTCTCTTTGATGTCTGATTGATTGGTGCTTACAACTGCCAAGTGAACCACTTTCATACTTCTACTAAGGGCATCAACCACCCTATTCTTCTTTCCTTTGATATGTTTGATTTCAAAATCAAAATCACTAAGGAGAGCCATCCACCTAGCTTGTCTAATATTAAGTTTTGGTTGGTCAAACAAATATCTCAACCCACTATGGTCTGTCATAAGCACAAATATTCTGCCTAGGAGCTAATGCCTCCACATTTTTAAGGTGTGCACTATGGCAGCCATTCCACATCGTGGGTTGCATAATTAACTTCATGCTCATTCAATTTTTCATATTCTTAGCAAATCACATGTCCTTCTTGCATAAGGACTCCTCTGAGCCATTCCTTGTAGGCATCTATACAAACAAGGAAGTCCTTGTTTGGGTCTACAATTTCATCATAGGTGCATTGGTTAGAAGGTATTTCATCTCTTGAAATATTTCTTCACATTTTGATGTCCAAATGATTTTAACCCCCTTTTTCTGAAGGGAAGTGATTGGGCAACCAATCCTGAAAAATCATTTTATGAACCTCCTGTAGTACCCTGCTAGACCCATAAAGGATCTGATATCAGATACATCCTTTGGGGTAGGCCAATTCATAATATCTTTGATCTTGTCAGGATCCACTGTCACTCCTTCAAAAATAACATGGCCTAAGTAATGGAATTGTTTTTGGAAAAAGTCACACTTACTAAACTTAGCATAGAGCTGATGTTCTCTTAGTACTTGGAGCACTAACTTGAGTTGTTCTTCATGCTCTTCCCTATTCTTAGAATATATTAGGATATCATCAATGAAAACCAATACAAATCTGTCTAAGAATTTACTGAGTACATTATTCATTAAGCACATAAAAGTGGTTGGTGCAATGGTTATCCCAAATGGAACCACCACAAATTCATAGTGACCATACCTTGACCTAAAGGTTATTTTGTGGATGTATTCATACTTAATTCAAACTTGATGGTATCCAGATCTCAAATCAATATTGGAGAAGATTTTATCACCCCTTAATTGGTCGAACAAGTCATTGATCCTTGGTAAGGGATACTTATTCTTGATGGTCACCTTATTGAGTTGTCTATAATCTATGCACAATATGAGTGTGCCATCCTTCTTTTTCAAAAACAAGGTTGGTGATATCCATGGAGACACACTAGGATGAATGTAGCCTTTGTCCCACATATGTTTTAGCTATAGTTTGAGATCAACTAGATCTGGTGTACTCATTCTATAAGGTGTTCTAGACATTCACATTGCTCCTGGTACAAGCTCTATTGAAAAGTCAATGTCCCTTCTTCGAGGTAGACCTGACACCTCTTATGGGTATACATATTTGTACTCTCTTAATATGGGATGGTCCTCTAGGATGGGTTTGTTGCTCTCAACAAAGTTCAACACTTGTATTGCATACAAGGGACACCCCTTTCTGCAATACTTCTTCACTTGGAGGGCTGATATTTGTCTCACTGAGACATGCTTTCGAATCCCTTGTAGGGTTTTCCTCCTCCCTTCCCCATCTTCACACTCCAAAGTTTTTTTGTAATAGTCCAACTTGGTTTTATGGGAAGCCAACCAGTCCATGCCAATCAACAGGTTATAAGATCCTAAAGGAAGCATGTTTAGGGTTACTCAGGTGGGTAATCCATTCATAAGTAATTAGAATTTTGGTATGACCTTTGTTACCTTTCCTTTTGTTCCAGTGGCTAGTTGTACCATCCACGATTTAACATATTTAACTTGTTACAATTTACATTTCTCAATAGTTTGAGTGGAAACGTAACTCAAATTAGAATGAGGGTCAATTAAAATGGAAACAAGATAGTTGACAATCATACTTTCCATCTCCATCACTGAAGCTTAGTGGTCAACTTGTCTATTATCCAAGGCTGCATAAATTTGTGGCATGCTCCTAGCCACATCATTGACTGTGGTAGCCTCTTGGACGTTGTAGACCCTCCTATTATTCTGTTGCCTATGTGAAAAATCTCTCAACAAATGTTCTTCTCCACAACCCCAACGTTTCAAGGGTTCTTTCTTTGTGTTATCAATCTTACTTGGGGTTGTTCCAAATGGTTTATTTCCACTCCGTGGTGGAAATTTTTGCTGATAAACACTTCTAGTAGGAAGGCTTGTTTCCGTCCTTATACACATTTTCAAACATGAGCTAAGTCCCACTCACTTAGTGTGTCCTTGGAGGCACAATGCCTAGGTTCACAGCCCATGCTGTCAATTTGATTAGAACCTCTTCCATCTAGGCTTACTCCTAGGGAAGCCAAAGGGGGCAGACCTTAGTTACTAGATGTGTTAAAGTTAAGTTCTAGGAGTTAGTTTTAATTATTTACAAGGTTTGGGGGGATTCTAATCCTCAGATGCACAAGCAGCCAATGCAAGATGCAAGGGTTAGTATGTAAGTCAAGCCTTTTCCCTAGGTCAACTAAGACTAGTGCCTAAAGATTGGGAACAGGGTCAACTACGTTAAGGGGTGTTTCGTTACAAGTAGATTACAAGTTACTTACAAGGTTACAAAGGAATAAATTGAACCAAAGGATATTAGATACAATTAATTACAAGTAAATATACAAATGATACAAGAGCAAGCTAACCAAGTTTTACTTACATGTGTGTAGGATACCGAAGACTAAAGCATCAACATCAACAATTCATCACAATTATGAGTCCATCATCAACACATCAATATCATCAAGAATATTTTAGAATATCTAAGCACAAATGTTATTTAATTTGATGAAGATTATCCACACTCTTGATTACTCAACCCACCAAGTGTTTATTAGGTTTGGTCCAAGGTTTAATTATTAGGCTTTCTTAAGATTTATCAAATTTAATTAAAGCGTTCACCAAAGACTCCTCCTCCTATTTCCAAATAACTGTTGGATGCTCAATAAGTGTTGCCACCCTAGTTTCACAAGTCAGCCCAAAACAAGAGTACTTCCCGATGAGGACACATCATGTGCGCCGTGAGATAGTCCCCTGCCTACACCCTCCATTGTTTTCCTCAAGCCCCATTTTAGATGGTGAATATGGTGATCTAAGGTACTCTAAATAGTCTATTAAGTATATATATTGATTAGGTAGACTTTTAGGTGATTATTAGAGTGTTTTGAATATTTTAAGACACTTTTTAAGTGTGATTTAGTGATATGGCCGAAACTGTTATGAGCTTTTAAGTGTGTTGCTTCAAGCTTATGTAATTAAGAGTATAAACACATGTAAAGAAAATAAAGATGGCTGAAAAAGATTCAGATTATCACATCCACATATGAGCTTGCTATTAAAAGAAACCACAATGGCAAAGACAACTTTCCCTCAAGAGATGGAAAGAAAATTTAGTGTGTTTGCCTACTTAACCAATTGATAACATTCAAGCCCAAGCAAATGGCTTCCAATATATATAAGCGATAGAGATATAAACCATTCACTTATCTAAGCACTTAGAGATTAATGCATTTAAGATCTAAACCAAGTGCATGAAGAAAATACTTGAAGATTAACTAAGCAAGTGAAGATTTAGTTAGGTTACTTATTATGCCTCCCAATAGGCTTAAGAAAATGATTATGTGTTGTTATAACCCTAAATTGCACTATCCCTGCTTACCTGGTATCAGGCCTACTCATGCCTCTTCCTAACCAAAGCCATGCTGAGAAATTCCTCAAAAAACCACTTAAAACAAGAAACCCGCGCCCTAACTTCTCACTGGGCGCGGGCATCCGCTTGCTGTCCTTATACTGCACGCGGGCATCCGCGGGCTAACCCAAAACAGCCCGCGGGTACCTAACAAAGCAAAAAATCAGGAAAGTTTCCGCCGGTACACAAGGCTTTTTGTTAGTTAACTGGAACTCCGAGCCATGCATGGCCGAGAGTTTGCCAAAAACCCTAGCTCCTTCTAGCCTATAAAAGGAGGGGTAGGGGTACTATTCAAAGGGAGGAAAATCATAGCAAAGAAACTCTGCCAAATTGCCAAGCCAGTTTTGTCCCAACCCTTTAGCCTTGCCTCAAGCTTTAGGAGAAACTCAAGAAGCAGCAGTTGGAGGACAAAAAAGAAGAGGAAGAGCCCAGGATCAGGATCGTGGAACGGTGACCGGCCTCAGAAATCATTGTAAGTTGATTCATATTGAAGTTAATAAAAATATACTTTTCCCGTCCCGAATACATGAGTCTTATCTACGTTATTTGATTTGTGCTTTTATCTCTAACCTTAGAATAGATCAGTAGCATGCATGCATAGTCTTGTATTGATTGCAGGGAAGCTTTTGGAAGGAGCAGTAGCAACAAGGAGATAAGAAGCTCAACGGAGGATCTACTTCAACCGTCGGAAAAAGGTTGGTTCATTCTTCTCTTGTGTGCATGTGAAAAAAGGGGTTTTAGATTCGGGTA
>ML807128.1:183611-207074 GCA_009831015.1 Picea engelmannii
TTCTCACTGGGCACGGGCATCCGCTTGCTGTCCTTATACTGCACGCGGGCATCCGCGGGCTAACCCAAAACAACCCGCGGGTACCTAACAAAGCAAAAAATCAGGAAAGTTTCCGCCGGGACACAAGGCTTTTTGTCAGTTAAGTGGAACTCCGAGCCATGCATGGCCGAGAGTTCGCCAAAAGCCCTAGCTCCTTCTAGCCTATAAAAGGAGGGGTAGGGGTACTATTCAAAGGGAGGAAAATCATAACAAAGAAACTCTGCCAAATTGCCAAGCCAGTTTTGTCCCAACCCTTTAGCCTTGCCTCAAGCTTTAGGAGAAACTCAAGAAGCAGCAGTTGGAGGACAAAAAAAGAGAGGAAGAGCCCAGGATCAGGATCGTGGAACGGTGACCGGCCTCAGAAATCATTGTAAGTTGATTCATATTGAAGTTAATAAAAAGATACTTTTCNCGTCCCGAATACATGAGTCTTATCTACGTTATTTGATTTGTGCTTTTATCTCTAACCTTAGAATAGATCAGTAGCATGCATGCATAGTCTTGTCTTGATTGCAGGGAAGCTTTTGGAAGGAGCAGTAGCAGCAAGGAGATAAGAAGCTCAACGGAGGATCTACTTCAACCGTCGGAAAAAGGTTGGTTCATTCTTCTCTTGTGTGCATGTGAAAAAAGGGGTTTTAGATTCAGGAAAAAGGTTAAAAGTTAAGTCTTGAGGGTCATGATCTGCGTATGAGCTTAGAGCCCTAGCTTATTAGTCCGTAGGGTAGAATACCCAACAACATGTGTTTGATATAAATCTAAAACAATGATATCATTAATCCATAGATCATTAATCACATCATCAACCACTTAACCTTACCTATTGGGGTATTCCTCTCCCAACTAGGTAGGAAATTAATTAGGTTTTGTTTAGTTAGGTTAAGTTCTTTTAGGATCTAGAGATTAGGGAAAACAAGTAAAGGATAAAGAGAGAGAGAGACTAAGAAAGTAAACTATCAAACCAAGCAAACAAACAAGAGACAAACCTACCCCACATCCTAGGTTGAGAAGGTGACCCTCACCTTCTAAACCTCACGTCTTAGCTAAAAAGGGGACAAGAAAATGCTAAAAATGAAAACCCTAGCTAGATCTACAGTACCCACAAGCTCACACAAAGAGGAAGGTCGTACCACTTCTTTCTCTACAAGTGTAAGCTACTACAAGCAAGAAAAGAGGCAAAAAACGTACCAAAATGATGAAAATTTGCAAGGTAGGGTTGAGAGATAGCTACCAAACCCCTTGGAGAGCCTTTGGGATGCCAATAGTCCTCTCAATCAGATATGAAACCTGCAAAACCAACAAGGTATGCTTGCTAGAAAAGCTACACACAACCAAGAAAAATGATGAAAAACCCTTGCTTTTTAGGGCAAGAACTTTCCACAAGAACTTTCCACAAGAACAAGAGAGTATATTGTATATAAATGACCTATCTAGAAATGTTATGCTAGCTGAAAAATGAATGTGTATGAACAAAAATATAGATGAAGAGTAAAGGGTTATGGGAAGCCAACCAGTCCATGCCAATCAACAGGTTATAAGATCCTAAAGGGAGCACGTTTAGGGTTACTCGGGTGGGTAATCCATTCATAAGTAATTAGAATGCCAGTATGACCTTTGTTACCTTTGCTTTTGTTCCGGTGGCTAGTTGTACCATCCATGATTTAACATGTTTATCTTGTTACAATTTACATTTCTCAATAGTTTGAGTGGAAACATAACTCAAATTAGAATGAGGGTCAATTAAAATAGAAACAAGATGGTTGACAATCATACCTTCCATCTCCATCACTGAAGCTTGGTGGTCAATTTGTCTATTATCCAAGGTTGCATAAATTTGTGGCATGCTCCTAGCCACATCACTGACTGTGGTAGCCTCTTGGACATTGTAGACCCTCCTATTATTCTATTGCCTATGTGGACAGTCCCTCAAAAAATGTTCTTCTCCACAACCCCAACGTTTGAAGGGTTCTTTCTTTTTGTTATCAATCTTACTTGGGGTTGTTTTGAATGGTTTATTTCCACTCCATGGTGGAAAGTTTTGCTGATAAACACTTCTAGTAGGAAGGCTTGTTGTCGTCCTTATACACATTTGAAAACATGAGCTATGTCCGGCTCACTTAGTGTGTCCTTGGAGGCATAATGCCTAGGTTCACAACCCACGCTGTCACTTTGACCAGAATCTCTTCCGTCTAGGATTACTCCTTGGGAAGACAAAGGGGGTAGACCTTAGTTACTAGATGTGTTAAAGTTAAGTTCTAGGAGTTAGTTTTAATTATTTACAAGGTTTTGGGGGATTCTAATCCTAAGATGCACAAACAACCAATGCAAGATGCAAGGGTTAATATGTAAGTCAAGCCTTTTCCCTAGGTCAACTAAGACTAGTGCCTAAATATTGGGCATGGGGTCAACTACGTTAAGGGGTGTTTCATTACAAGTAGATTACAAGTTACTTACAAGGTTACAAAGGAATAAATTGAACCAAAGGATATTAGATACAATTAATTACAAGTAAATATACAAATGATACAAGAGCAAGCTAACCACGTTTTACTTATATGTGTGCAGGATACCAAAGACTAAAGCATCAACATCAACAATTCATCGCAATTATGAGTCCATCATCAACACATCAATATCATCAAGAATATTTTAGAATATCTAAGCACAAATGTTATTTAATTTGATGAAGATTACCCACACTCTTGATTACTCAACCCACCAAGTGTTTATTAGGTTTGGTCCATGGTTTAATTATTAGGCTTTCTTAAGATTTATCAATTTTTATTAAAGATTTCACCAAAGCCTCCTCCTCCTATTGCCAAATAACCACTGGATGCTCAATAAGTGTTGCTACCCTAACTTCACAGGTCAGCCCAAAACAAGAGTACTTCCCAGAGAGAACACATCCTGTGCACCGTGAGACAATCCCCTGCCTACACCCTCCGTTGTTTTCCTCAAGCCCCGTTTTAGATGGTGAAGATGGTGGTCTAAGGTACCCTAAATAGTCTATTAAGTATATATATTTATTAGGTAGATTTTTAGGTGATTATTAAAGTGTTTTGAATATTTTAAGACACTTTTTAAGTGTGATTTAGTGATATGGCCGAAACTGTTATGAGCTTGTAAGTGTGTTTCTTCAAGATTATGCAATTAAGAGTATAAGCACATGTAAAGAAAATAAAGATGGCTGAAAAATATTTATATTATCACATCCACATATAAGCTTGTTATTAAAAGAAACCACAATGACAAGGACAACTTGCCCTCAAGAGATGGAAAGAAAATTTAGTATGTTTGCCTGCTTAACCAATCAATAACATTCAAGCCCAAGCAAATGGCTTCCAATAGATATAAACAATAGAGATATAAACCATTCAATTATCTAAGCACTTAGAGATTAAGGCATTTAAGATCTAAAACAAGTGCATGAAGAAAAGACTTGAAGATTAACTAAGCAAGTGAAGAATTAGTTAGGTTACTTATTATGCCTCTCAATAGGCTTAAGACAATGATTACGTGTTTGATATAAATCTAAAACAATGATATCATTAATCCATATATCATTAATCACATCATCAACCACTTAACCTTACCTATTGGGGTATTCCTCTCCCAACTAGGTAGACAATTAATTAGGTTTTGCTTAGTTAGGTTAAGTTCTTTTAGGATCTAGAAGGTGTCCCTCACCTTCTAAACCTCATGTCTTAGCTAAAAAGTGGACAAGAAAATGATAAAAATGAAAACCCTAGCTAGATATACACTACCCACAAGCTCACACAAAGAGGAAGGCCATACCACTTCTTCCTCTACAAGTGTAAGCTACTACAAGCAAGAAAAGAGGCAAAAAACATACCAAAATGATGAAAATTTGCAAGGTAGGGTTGAGAGATAGCTACCAAACCCCTTGGAGGGCCTTATAGTGTTGTGTGGATGTCCTTTCGGCAGCCAATAGTCCTCTCAATCAGATCTGAAACCTGCAAAACCAGCAAGCTATGCTTGCTAGAAAAGCTACACACAACCAATAAAAATGATGAAAAACCCTTGCTTTTTAGGGCAAGAACTTTCCACAAGAACAAGAGAGTATATTGTATATAAATGACCTATCTAGACATGTTATGCTAGCTAAAAAATAAATGTGTATGAACAACAATATAGATGAAGAGTAAAGGGTTAGAGAAGTGGAGTGTGCGAGTGCCTCAAGATACCCTTCTCTTTGAAGGAGTTCCCAATGAAATCCTTGAAGTATAAACCTGCAAAAATTCCTTAAGTGATGTGGATACAAGAGATAATATGTTGATGTATGTAAATAAAATGACACTTCAATCCTACCTAATACATCAAGATAGATAAACCCATAAGCATACACATTAATAGATATACTTAGATAACACTTTACCTAAGATCAAAAGTTGCAATCGCCCAAAGAAATTGATACAATGTTACCTCATAAGCATAAGAAGATCAAGCATACACATTGCTCCTCTAGTTATCCTCCAAATTTTCTCCTTTATTATTACTCAAGAAAATAGATATTGGAGAGAAAATACTCCAAAACCCTAAGAGCATAGAATGGAAAAATGGAATAATGGAGAGAGAGAGAGAGAATTGAAAATCAAGTAGCATAACAATAGCTCAAGATATCGTGTGTTGGGAGTGAGAAAATAGATCGATTTATACTTGGAGAGGCAAACCTACCTCTCTTGGATCTAAGCCAAGTGTCCACCACCAAGCAAATGAGTAGATCTCAAGGCTAGGGCGCACCATCTAGGGTGTAGAAAAATGTAGGAGGTGTTGGGATAACACAAAACACAAGTGAGAGGATATGGGATTTGTGCTAGGGAAGGTGAGAGGTCTCAAATAATTAAAAAAAAATCATTTGTGGAGTTTCTAGATGGAGGGGGGCGTAACTCCTCTTGGAGGGCGCAAAAAAAAGGGGGAAATGGAAGGAATGGAGAGGGATTAATGAAAAACATGGAGTGGGATCACCCTAGGAGGTGATGTGGGGGTTAAAGGGAGTCATAAATCATGAGAGGTGGCCCCATTTAAGTCACAACACCCACCACCAAGAGAAAAACGTCAATCCCCCGAGGGGGGCATAACTTTTGAGTGTGGTGAGGTGGTAGGGGGTTAGAAAATGTTGGAAAAGGTTGGGAGGGTAATGTTATGCTTAGGGGGTCTCTCTCTAACCATTATTTCACCTTTTTCATCCTTTAAACTCATTATTACAATTTTACATTTTTTCCATGTTTGGACTTTAGCGATTAAAATTGTTGTTTTTGATTGACTGACACTCCAGGTGGACAAACCCATCGCTAAAGTTGTCCGACTGAGCTGAAACTTGGTCCATGGATGTAGGGGGTGCTATTCCATTTATTTTGAGCACAAATACCCCTATCAAAAGTCCAAGGACCTAGTTTTTATAATTATTTCTCAAAAATAATTAATTAATTAAATAGTTAAACCTCCAAACTTAGGGAAATTTAATTAAAAAATAATTAATTAAAAAAAACTAACTTAGACTAGATGGAATTCCGCGAAAATTTCTAAGATGTCTTGCATGGTCATTTACAATGATTCCGTATAATAGTTACCAAAAGATAAACCCACTAGAATGTCGTTCACCACTTTGGAGGAATTATTGCAAGTGTGAGGGAAAAATTCAAGGGAAATCAAGAGGGCTGAAAAACCCAATTGATAACCTGAGGACAAAAAACCCTCAGTGAAAGGAAATCTCTCAGTGAACCGATCCCAAGGTAGTTGACCTAGACATGACTCATGCAGACCTATTACATTATTAACCCATGCAGGGGTGTGGAAATTCCAATTACAAAAAGAAGTGTTGGGGCCAAACATGCCTTGTAGAACTAAAGTCTTCGACGAATTTGCATCTGATGATGCATCTCTTCATGGCACATGGATTTGACCACCTGTTTTGGAGAGGTGGTCAACATCTGGCTCCACATGGGGACGTGTGTTCGATCTTCTCACTCCAAACGGAGAACATACGAGAATCCAACACCTACAAAACAAAGTGCTCACCAATAACCAACATAAGAATACACATATACATGATTAAATAAATGAATGCTATATACAACATCTACATAATGAAATGACTAAAGTACACCATCATTAATTTACAACAAATGAAATCTATGGTACTGAAATTTTTTTCTAAGTACACATTGGCATAATAAATGAAATAATACAAAATTAAAATACAAAAGGGTTAGAGATACATTACAACCACCCATGCAATGGGTGAAATGATGCCGCAGGTGTCTGAATAATCCTTGTCTAGAATGACTCAAAAAATACCCCTTCCCAAGTTTTATCAACTTGGAACTTTTTGTGAGGAAGAACTGACCAACAATCACCATCCTTCTTCCCTTCAACCAAACACTGGAATACGACAAGCCGTGTAAACTATGAATACTTTGTTGCTCGTGACTGTCAAGGTGGGAGGCCAACCAATACTAATAATGATATGACATTGTTAAACTGGAGTTGCCTTCCATTTCTAAATAATTCTGCATTAACTCATCTTCTGGTTGAGAGGTTGAAAGAGAACCTACCATAGGAACCATCATACTGTTTTCCTCAATATTTTCAAAGTTATCCTTCAAAAATATTGGTTCCTTGGGAGGAGGGTGGGACTTGAGTCATCTAGATATTCAACATTTTCAAACTCAAGTTCCTTTATTTCCTCAAAATGAATGATTGGCTCATCCATGGGTTCATCTAGAATTTCCCCATGCACTTCCTCATGTTTTTCACTGTGGAGCTCAAGTTCAAGGGGGTCCAGATATTCAATATAAGCTTCTGTAAAATCATCTTCTATGACCTCCAATTGATATTCTAGGGCCACAAATTGTTCATTCATGGTTTCACATTGTTCTTCCTGGGAAAGATGTACGTTCTGAATTATTTCTTTAAATTCCTCAATGTGATTTGATGGAGCATCTATCTTTATGTCTGAACTAGTTGTTTCAATAGCTAGAAGATTTTTCCTCTTCCATGTTTCCATAAAATCATCAACCAATTCATTGTGAACCTCATGCTGACTACACCCAAACAGACTCAAGAAGGCATGCAACAAATCCCGTAAGGTCTTGAATGTCTGATCAAGTGAATCATGAAACCAATCATTTGCCCGATCACCACAAAGAGTAAAGACAAATAATAGCATTAGAACATCCTCATAAATAGGTAGATCACACCATTTCTCGATACACCTAGTGAAGGCCCTGATGTGAGCACCAACATTATCATGATAAAAAAAGTGAGGAGTGTTATCAATAACATCTTCAGATATATCATGAGGGTAACCAACAATTCCCAAAAAATCAATAGGATAAAAAAAACTATCCATTTCTAACTAGACATTTAAACAAAGGTCTAAAGAAAAGGACTGGGACCCAAGATTACTAAGGATCCGACAAGAAGGGAAACATGCTAACTTCATCCAAAAACCTTTTCAAATTCAAGGATGAAGAAAGCAAGCCGTGACTTCCTTCTTGAAGAATACTTTGTCAAATTATTTTTAAAGTGGAGTCGCGAGATGACCAAGTTTATTTCAGACAAACAAGAGCATCAAACAAAGAAAAAACAAGAAGGAAAACAAAAGTTAATTTTTTATGTTTGGAACAAGCATCAGAAATTAATGAGTGCTTATTCTCCAAGAATCTCAAGTAGACGACAAGGATTGCTCCTTGCAGTATACTTGATATATTTGTTCAATGGAGTCGCCACTTGGAAAGGAAGCAAACAAAAACAACAAATGTAAGTTCAAAGAATTTTTAGTTCTTAAAAAAAAAATTAAGTCGTTTTGACGAAGAATAAATGACTTATCCCCGACAACGACGCCAAATATGTTTCCGTCCTTATACACACTTGCAAATGTGAGCTAACTCTGGCTCACTTAGTGTGTCCTTTGAGGCACAATTCCTAGGTTCATAGCCCACAATGTCACTTTGACCGGAACCTCTTCCGTCTAGGCTTATTCCTAGGGAAGCCAAAGGGGGTAGACCTTAGTTACTAGATGTGTTAAATTTAAGTTCTAGGAGTTAGTTTTAATTATTTACAAGGTTTGGGGGGATTCTAATCCTAAGATGCACAAGCAACCAATGAAAAATGCAAGGGTTAGTATGTAAGTCAAGCCTTTTCCCTAGGTCAACTAAGACTAGTGCCTAAAGATTAGGCAAGGGGTCAACTACGTTAAGGGGTGTTTCATTACAAGTAGATTACAAGTTACTTACAAGGTTACAAAGGAATAAATTGAACCAAAGGATATTAGATACAATTAATTACAAGTAAATATACAAATGATACAATAGCAAGCTAACCACGTTTTACTTATATGTGTGCAGGATACCAAAGACTAAAGCATCAACATCAACAATTCATCACAATTATGAGTCCATCATCAACACATCAATATCATCAAGAAGATTTTAGAAGATCTAAGCACAAATGTTATTTAATTTGATGAAGATTACCCACACTCTTGATTACTCAACCCACCAAGTGTTTATTAGGTTTGGTCCATGGTTTAATTATTAGGCTTTCTTAAGATTTATCAAATTTTATTAAAGCTTTCAACAAAGCCTCCTCCTCCTATTGCCAAATAACTATTGGATGCTCAATAAGTGTTGCCACCCTAGCTTCACAGGTCAACCCAAAAAAAGAGTACTTCCCGGAGAGGACACATCATGTGCGTCATGAGACAATCCCCTGCCTACACCCTTCATTGTTTTTCTCAAGCTCCGTTTTATATGGTGAAGATGGTGGTCTAAGGTACCCTAAATAGTCTATTAAGTATATATATTGATTAGGCAGACTTTTAGGTGATTATTAGAGTGTTTTGAAGATTTTAAGAGACTTTTTAAGTGTGATTTAGTGATATGGACGAAATTGTTATGAGCTTTTAAGTGTGTTTCTTCAAGATTATGCAATTAAGAGTATAAACACATGTAAAGCAAATAAAGATGGCTGAAAAAGATTTAGATTATCACATCCACATATGAGCTTGCTATTAAAAAAACCACAATGGCAAGGACAACTTGCCCTCAAGAGATGGAAAGAAAATTTAGTGTGTTTGGCTACTTAACCAATCAATAACATTCAAGCCCAAGAAAATGGCTTCCAATAGATATAAACAATAGAGATATACACCATTCCCTTATCTAAGCACTTAGAGATTAAGGCATTTAAGATCTAAACCAAGTGCATGAAGAAAAGACTTGAAGATTAACTAAGCAAGTGAATATTTAGTTAGGTTACTTATTATGCCTCCCAATAGGCTTAAAACAATGATTATGTGTTTGATCTAAATATAAAACAATGATAGCATTAATCCATATATCATTAATCACATCATCAACCACTTAACCTTACCTATTGGGGTATTCCTCTCCCAACTAGGTAGGCAATTAATTAGGTTTTTCTTAGTTAGGTTAAGTTCTTTTAGGATCTAGAGATTAGGGCAAACAAGTAAAAGATAAAGAGAGAGAGAGACTAAGAAAGTAAACTATCAAACCAAGAAAACAAACAAGAGACAAGCCTACCCCACGTCCTAGGTTGAGAAGGTGCCCCTCACCTTCTAAACCTCACGTCCTAGCTAAAAAGGGGACAAGAAAATGCTAAAAATGAAAACCCTAGCTAGATATACACTACCCACAAGCTCACACAAAGAGGAAGGCCATACCACTTCTTCCTGTATAAGTGTAAGCTACTACAAGCAAGAAAAGAGGCAAAAAACGTATCAAAATGATGAAAAATTGCAAGATATGGTTGAGAGATAGCTACCAAACCCCTTGGAGGGCCTTCTAGTGTTGTGTGAATGTCCTTTGGGCAGCCAATAGTCCTCTCAATCAGATCTGAAACCTGAAAAACCAACAAGCTATGCTTGTTAGAAAAGCTACACACAACCAAGAAAAATGATGGAAAGCCCTTGCTTTTTAGGGCAAGAACTTTCCACAAGAACATGAGAGTATATTGTATATAAATGACCTATATAGACATGTTATGCTAGCTATAAAATGAATGTGTATGAACAACAATATAGATGAAGAGTAAAGGGTTAGAAAAATGGAGTGTGTGAGTGCCTCAAGAGACCCTTCTCCTTAAAGCAGTTCCCAATGAAATCCTTGAAGTATAAATCTGCAAAACTTCCTTAAGTGATGTGCATACAAGAGATAATATGTTGATGTATGTAAATAAAATGACACTTCAATCTTACCTAATACATAAAGATAGATAAACCCATAAGCATACGCATTAATAGATCTACTTAGATAACACTTTACCTAAGATCAAAAGTTGCAATCACCCAAAGAAATTGATACAATGTTACCTCATAAGCATAAGAAGATCAAGCATACACATTTCTCCTCTAGTTATCCTCCAAAGTTTCTCCTTTATTATTACTCAAGAAAATAGATCTTGGAGAGAAAATACTCCAAAACCCTAAGAGCATAGAATGGAAAAATGGAATAATGAAGAGAGAGAGAGAGAGAATTGAAAATCAAGTAGCATAACAATAGCTCAAGATATGGTGTATTGGGAGTGATAAAAGAGATCTATTTATACTTGGAGAGGCAAAACTACCTCTCTTGTATCTAAGCCAAGTGTCCACCACCAAACAAATGAGTTTATCTCAAGGCTAAGGCACACAATCTAGGGTGTAGAAAAATGTAGGAGGTGTTGGGATCACACAAAACACAAGTGAGAGGCTATAGGATTCATGCTAGGGAAGGTGAGAGGTCTCAAATAATTAAAAAAAAATCATTTATAGAGTTTCTAGATGGAGGGGGGCGTAACTCCTCTTGGAGGGCGCAAAAAAGGGGGAAATGGAAGGAATGCAGGAGGATTAATGAAAAAAGGGAGTGGGATCACCCTAGGAGGTGATTTGGGGGTTAAAGAGAGTCATAAATCATGAGAGGGGGCCCCACTTAAGTCACAACACCCACCACCAAGAAAAAAAAACGTCAATCCCCCTAGGGGGGCATAACTTTTGAGTGTGGTGAGGTGGTAGGGGGTTAGAAAAGGTTGGAAAAGGTTGGGAGGGTAATGTTATGCTTAGGGTGTCTCTCTCTAACCATTATTTCACCTTTTTCATCCTTTAAACTGATTATTACAATTTTACATTTTTTCCATGTTTGGACTTTAGCAATTAAAATTGTTGTTTTTGACTGACTGACACTCCAGGTGGACAAACCCATGGCTAAAGTTGTCCGAATGAGATGAAACTTGGTACATGGATGTAGGGGGTGATATTACATTTATTTTGAGCACAAATACCCCTATCAAAATTCCAAGGACCTAGTTTTTATAATTATTGCTCAAAATTAATTAATTAATTAAATAATTAAACCTCCAAACTTAGGGAAATTTAATTAAAAATTAATTAATTAAAAAAAACTAACTTAGACTCGAGGGAATTCCGAGAAAATTTCTAAGATGTCTTGCATGGTCATTTACAATGATTCCCTATAATAGTTACCAAAATATAAACCCACTAGAACATCGTTCACCACTTTGGAGGAATTATTGCAAGTGTGAGGGAAAAACTCAAGGGAAATCAAGAGGGTTGAAAATCCCAATTGATAACCTGAGGATTAAAAACCCTTGGTGAAAGGAACTCTCCCAGTGAACCGATCCCAAGGTAACTGACCTAGACATGACTCATGCAGACCTATTACATTATTAACCCACGCAGGGGTGCATAAATTCCAATTACAAAAAAAAGTGTTGGGGCCAAACATGCCCTGTAGAACCAAAGTCTTCGACGAATTTGCATTTGATGATGCATCTCTTCATGGAACATGGAGTTTACCACCTATGTTTGAGAGGCGGTCAACAAGGCTCATTCTATATATTTTCCCATGGTTTTTAAATCTTCAGGATCTAAACCCTTCTTCTTGAATCCCAAATTGTTTTTCTTCTTCCAGTCCTTGTGTGGTTTTGTCTTGTTCTTGAATTTATCATAGCAATACCTTGAATTCCGGATAGTGTCTTCTAAGGTATTTGGCTCATCAAACTAAATTATGTCCCGGTAGGACCGAGGTAATCCACTAATATATCGTTGCATCTTACTTTTTCATCCTTTATGTGGGGCACATACCTCATTAGCTCAAGAAATTTGTTGATGTATTCATCTATGGTGAGTTTCCCTAGCCTGAGTTCATAGAAATCCTTAGTCTTCCCATTAAAGTACTTTTCAGACATACACTTCTTATTGAACTATTTCTCAAATTGTTTCTAGGACAAGTCCTTCTCATGGATTCCTTTCACATTCCTAAGGTCCTCCCACCAAATGGAAGCTTTCCCATTCAGGTTGAAAATGGCTATCCAAGCCTTTACATTTTTAGAGTAGTCATGGAATCTGAAGTAATTCTTCAAGTTGAGTAGCCATACTTATACTTCTTCCCCCTTTTTAATCTCTCCATAGAATATGGGTGGTTTGGCTTTCTTGAATTCTTCAGGGTCATGACTCTTGGAATGTTTCCTCTTATTTCTTCTCGTCTAGGAATGGGAACTAGGTTTTCCACTAGAAGATTCCTTGGAGTTGTTAGTATCCTCACCAGATGAATCTTCCATTGAGTGTCTCTTGGCTCCAAGTTGGGCCTTCCTTGAGGTTCTCCTGATGGTGTGGCCACTTTCCAGACCATGCTTTTGTATCTTAGGTGGACTTGGAGTTTTCTTAGTATGGTGTCAGTCCACATGACTGGAAGATGGAACATGATGTAGTTGTATTTTTATATATGATAGGATTTACAATAGGACTGCATTAATTTCAATCTTCTTTTCCTTCTCCTTTATCAACCTTTCATTGTCATCCTTATAACTCCATACTTATTCCATGAGGATTCTTATAGTTTCAGACAAATATGGAGGGGTTTCTACCACCCTCCTCTCATCAGATTCTTCCTCTCTATTGTGGGAACTTTCTCCCAAGTCCTGGTGTGTCACCATCCCTTATGTTGTAGTTTTCCTGTTGTTTACTGACTGCCAGAGTGTTGATAATTTTTTTTATGTTAGTTAATGATCTATTAATTTATGAACAACATGTATCATTGAAAAATGAAGTTAGCTTCTTTATTTGGAAACATTGGAAATATTCAGTGTAGAGGAAACGTACGGTGTTACCCCTTATAATAATATTTTTATGTGACTTATGCATGAGCCAAAGCAGGCCAAGTGTTGTTTCCATGCTCTGATACCAATTTGTAACACACCCGATCCCTAAATACCCTTTCTGGGGATGGGGCATCAATTTTTTTTCTTCCTAACTATCTCAAATCCTAATTATGAGATATTCATGGGTTAATGCTCGTCGCTAGATTTATAACGGTCGCCACCGCACTAGAATTCGAACTCAAGTCTGCAAGTTATGGCCTCCCAAATTTACCCAAATGATCTTAGTTGGGGTCTTCAACGTTCGACATTGAACACTCCTTTTTTCCAATCCCTAAAGTCCTGAAATATCACCACGTGGCCTTAGCCATTCGACAATCGACGTTCGATGTTGAACGTCCTCTTTTTGGCATTTGACAATCAACTTCCTACACTTTCAACGTTTTGTCGATCAACGATCATTGTTAAACATTTAAAATTTGGTGATCAAGGATCTTCATTGAACACCCTTGTACTATATTCCGCCCAAATTTTCCGAACTCATAAATTTTATCTAGAATCTCAGAGTTTTGAAATATCGCCACGTGGACTTGGCCATTCGACAATTAACGTTTGGCATTTTATGTTGAAAGTTCCTATATTGTGCCATGCCCCAAATCTTCCGAACTCCCAAATTTATCCAGACTTTCGAAGTATCGAACAAGTCACCAACCACATTGGCCAGGCAACACGAATCAAGAGCCGACATGCGCGAGGGCGAGGGGTGTCATGTTTCCTCAATAGGGGTGACATGTTTCATGCTCGAATAGGCGTAAGGGGTTTGTGAATCGACCATATCTGGGTTACATGTGTCATGCATAGTGTGGGTCCACATCACCTCGGATGATGTTAGGATGCCACATCGTCTTGGACTGATAGTTTCCCAACCCAACGATCTCACGATTAGTAAGAGTCCACGTAGATTCATAGATCTACGACCTCAATTAATTTAAGGTTTCATACTTCACAACTCCTCACATCACAAATCCCCAAAGAGACAAGTCTCCAGACTCTCTAATATGGCACCAAATGTCCTCATCTTACCATCGACTGAGATTCATTTTGATGTTCATGAGTTCGTAGGTTTTCACACTCTATAGATTCTTGGTCAGGTTCCTCCAGAGTACTAAGTCTCCAGACTATAGGATCACCTACCATGTACCCTCCCATCCAACAACTCTTATTTGACATACAAACTTATACATAGGGAAAGTAGGGGCCACATGTTGCTCCACGATGCATTTCCAGACAATTGGGTAATCGAGGGTGGTTTCTTAGATAAAATGCTGAGAGGGATATTGAAAGATCCGAAGATTGACAATCCACGTCACTTCGAAAGTTTGGAATTTAGAGGTTTGGCATAAATATTTATGCTTCCTCTCCAGACCATGCCTGATATGTGGCCATGTGTACCTAGAATTCACAGATCTTTGGGTAAACTCGTGCGTCCCTATACCACTGAATACCCAAAATTCTATATAGTCGTTGATCTATGGACACATGTCCCTCCACTTTCAATGGTCCTGATTAACTTCATGACTCCAAAATTCGAGAGTTTCGATGCTAGACCAATCCTATCCTCCCGAAGAAGAAATTCACCGAAGTACATAACGCTTCCCCTCCTAAGTTTGATCTAATGAATAAGAGAGATCCACACTGGATCCCTAGATCTACGACCCTCATCAATTCACGACTTCATACTTCAACTATTTTCGAGGATTACGGAGTCATAAGTCCCGAAGTCTCGAAGCCGAAAGAGCTAGCTCCTTTCAGACTAGCGCACGGTTCCCAGACCCTGGTCATATGGGGTCTTTGGAAATTCTTGTGGGATAAGTGCTAACCCTTTTAGCAACAAATGGGTTAAGGACATGGGAATGAGACCTCAGTCATATGGGTGGATAGTCTGAAGGAAACACCCTTTTTCAGCATGAGGGGAGTTCATGGTGTGACCTCCTCCTTTCTCCTGGAGTGGTCAATGTCGGGCCGACCATGGTCTAAATCTGAAGGTCAGGAAGATTCAACGTATTCCCTGGATTCATGATCTCCATTACTTCAGGGTTTCGACCTTCAAGGATTTCGCGATGTAACTTCCTTGTTTTCCTGTAGTGATCAATGTCAGGATGACCTCGAGATAAATCTAATGGCCAGGAAAGATCCTGAAGGATCCTTAGATCTATGTTTCTCATCTCTTCGAGGAGATCAATGTTATAACATTTCTATTCTCCCAAAGTAGAACTTTTCCAAAGTTCCCTTAGCATAGATCCAACGGTTAAGGGGCCTCTCAAGTACCCTCGAATCAGTGGCTCTCGTTAATTCATGATGGTTAAAAGGATCACGATTTAGCGGTGGGTAGGTATATTTTCTACGGTTAGGGAAATCGCCAGGTGTCGATCGACCTCGTGGATAACTGTAACTGCATGTCACCTTCATCTGATTTACAAAGGGTAGGGTCATGATACTCCGGAGTTCCTAAGCTAAAAGGACTTAGCTCCTTTCTAGTTTAACACTAGGTTCCCAGTCCTTAGTCGCATGGGTCCTTTGAAGACAATCGTGGGCTACGTGCTAACTCTTTTAGCTGTAAAGGGGTTAAGGACCTGGACATGATCCCTTGGTCATACGAAGAGGATTTGAAAGGAAATTCCCTTTCTCCATAGATTTTGAACTTTACATTCCCTCTAAGGTAGGTACGAGGGGTCAGCAAGGCTTCAACATTTCAGCAAATCCTTCCCTGATTTTTCTATAGATTCACATCCCCATAACCCTCTAGCAGATAAGATGAGGTAAATCAAAGACCAAGTACATACAAAAGTTATAGAAGCAACTGAGCATTTATAATAACTAATCAGACACTATAATACTTAACTATAAACATGCATTAAACCACCGTTTCAATTTCAACACACAAAGTATGAAA
This sequence comes from Picea engelmannii, assembly GCA_009831015.1. NCBI lineage: Eukaryota > Viridiplantae > Streptophyta > Pinopsida > Pinales > Pinaceae > Picea > Picea engelmannii. The sequence continues at coordinate 199,738 of ML807128.1, forward strand.
ATAGTTATCAGAAGACCAGAGTTCATGAAGCAATTGCTAAAAAGAGTGCTTGTTTCCACCCAACCATAGGAACAACCACTCCTAATAGATTTACTGCTAGCCAACCCTAAGATAGAACATGATGCCCTGAGAGAGACTCTTTCCTCTTGCTTAATGATAGTCGAGGACAAAGGTTACTCTCCTCCTCCTACAAGATCTTGGAAACCAGTTTTATTTGTACTAAGAAAGGAGGTATGCATGAGTACTTCCACAACCACTCATCAACCTCATTTATCAACTTGTAACAAAAAAAATTTCCTGCATCTTCATACACCCAGAACAAGCTTATTTCCCAGCTCTTCCTCGAAATAAAGAACTTTAACCACTCTTTTTCTCTTCTCGAGATTTCTCTTGCGACTCTATTCTCTTCGTAGATCACTTGCTTCTCTCCTTCGCCTCTCCCCACAAATTAACTCTTCCCTAAATTTTTCAACAATGTTGTGTGGGTCTAAATCCCCAACTTGTGGTCAGGTCTGGAGTCTTACACATGGGTACTCTGCTCCATATCCTCATTAACTCTTGAGGATGACTCTCCCAACTACCATGCTAATTGGTAATTCATTATCTGGGTCAGAGGACTAGTCTGAGTCATTAATTCCAGTAGGGTACTTGTTTGGTGGGGGGTCTTCTTAACCATTCGTGGTTCCCCTCACCATATCTCTCATAACATCCATGGTTTATCTTGGAAAGCCCGCCCTTTCAATAGTTATGCAACACTTATCCATTTTCTATTAATAGCAGAAAATACATACATTGACCTTTTATACGAAGGTTCATCAAATAAAACATTCACACATATCTAGTCCGCCATAGTCTCTTGGCCTGTTATAGTTATATTTACAAACTGTGGAAAACAAGGTGTTAAATTGACGATTAATATTTAAGGAACCCATCCAAAGATTTAAACTCGACAAGGCTCACACTTGGTCCTTGCTAATCACAGGATGACATGTGTCAACCTCTAGGACATGCTGGCATTCCTTGTCAGTATGACATCGCCATCCTCTTCCCTTTTTCTCAAGATTGATCATAAATCCAATGGTTGAGGTAGATCCTTCGTTGGATCTAGGATGGTTGATAACTTGGAGTGTTCCTCATCAGAGTCTCTTGTCAATATTTCACACCAACACTCTGACAACCACGCACTCCGACCAAATTGTGGTTGACATCTATGGTCTAGGATCCTTTAAGACCCTTCTCTGATGGATCCAATGACTCTTATTGACCTAGAGGCTCTCCCATCAGAGTCCTACTCAACCCTTCTCCTAGGAGCTCTGATGACTACTCCCTCCAACAAAGGGCTAGGATCTCATTGCTACGTCAATTCAATGGTTGTGATTCCTTCAAGCTTAAAACATGGGTTTTCTCTAGGCCATCAATTTGACTCAAGACTTATCCAATTCATGGATTTTTTCTAAGTTATTTCTAAAGGATACTGACCTTCAGTGACTCTGAACCCTAATTTTAAAACTAGTAAGTTACTCTTCTCCTATCTCGATGGATATTTCACATCGCCTCCAATATTTCCATTCAAACAAGGAGGGAGCTCAAAGCTCTCCAAACTGCACAAAAACCTTGCCAGGTTCCAAATAATTTCTTCCTCCATTATTTTAGAAAGCAATAAATCTTGCTACTTATTCACCCAAATGAGGATTCCATTCATTTATCACACTTAGAGATAAACCTTTAGGAGAGAACTACACATTACATCCACATGTATACATTTTATGGCTTGACCTAAATGTTGGGTTCCCTTACCCATGTCTATTTCATAACCAACAATTATATTCCATTACATCCTCACATTTACATCAACACAAATGTTTGCAATGAAATTTCCACACCATGTATCACCCAAGATTAAAAATTTAAGAATACATATACAATCACTATCCTTTCATTTCACTCAATTACACAAGGTGCATAAAATACTTATTTGTTTACTAGTTGTAGCCTTTGAATTGGCTATGGGTGTACACCTTTCTACCCAACCATAGGCTCTACTTTATTAGCAACTTTGGCAGTAGGCCACCCTAGTGCCAAGCCATGATACCACCAGAGAAATATTTTTCAGGTTCTCAGGGAAATTTTTGGTATGTGAAGGTCACTCTCATTCACACCACTCCCACATTCTTCCTTCTCATAACCAAAACATTTTTCTGTTATTGGGTTTATACATAGTCAATCTTCTACCTATGGAATCCAAACTCTCCTTGAGTTATTATTTTCATGTGTGCATATGAGGCCCCAAAATCCCCTCAATTTCCCTCCCTTCTTATCTTACACCCCCCCCCATATATTCTCTATTGCACTCATGCATTATTCTCTTGCACATCCCACACATGAAGGTTCTCAATCCATCCTCTCTTTCTTTTGCCAAAAGGAAATTGATGAGTCAATCATGGGGACTTGTGGTGATATTTCTTATTTTCCTATGGCTGATATATTTACTGTCACTTCAGCCAACCCTCCATACTTCCATTCATTGAGGGTGGTTGGTTTCTCAACCACCAATCCTCCCTCATTAACTTATTTTCCTTGAAATCAGGGCTAAGGGAAATAATCCGAATATTTCAACAAGGTGGTTTGGGGTAGTTTACCTTAATAGACCCTCCTCTCATTCCTCTAGTGGTACCATGGCCAATACTTTTAAGGCTACACCCATCAATTAGGTGGTTGGCATATTCCAATTGAACATTAATAAATTATAATGTCTATATTTCCATGGCATGGAAATCATTAAACATGATTAATTACATGCATGGAAGAAATAGGTCTTACATCAGATGCTTGTTTCACACATTCCTTATACCATTGGAAATGTCTTTTTGAGATATATGACTTCCCAGATATATTATTTGAGAAATTCCTCATCAATGGTTTGTATTTTTCAATATGAATATCTGGCCCGTGGCTGCATCCCCGGAGAACACAACACCTCAACTGTGAGCAAAGGAACCAATAATTGAATTCAAGGAAGTTTATGAATTTTTTTAATTATTCAATGCTTCAATTCTATGGGTTAAAATGCTTGATTTTAATAGTTTATTTTGAAATTAATATGAGGTCACTCATCCATTGCATGTTAAATGGTCCCATGTACCAATGTCGAGGGAAGGTCGTACTCAACATGTGATCTATAACCAAGTAATATAGAGAAATAAAAAACAACAACAATTGTCGTAGTAGCTGGGAGCAGTCAAACTCAAATGACTGAAGAGGGAATCTGAACCCTATGACTATAAAAGCTCCTAATTCCCAAGCCAATAATTACAGTGGATTAGGCTCACTATAGCTGAAATCTGTGATGGCCCACCAATGCTAGAATACAAACTCAAAATGCAACTGCTGTCTTTTTTCTCTTAGCATTACAAAGGAAATAAAGACAAAGGTTGGTAAATGAAAGGTAACAGGGGAAGGTGGAATTCCAAGAGTCATGTTGAGCTTCAATAAATACGAGAATTGTACCCAAAGAAAGTGATTTTTTCCTTCTTCAAGCATTCTACATTTTCTAAACTATTTTGGGAATACAGTGTTAACTAAAATTGAGGAGCATTCCATAGGGCTTTCATGTACTATTACTAAATTTTTTAAAGAGCATAAGTCGGTTTGGCCAAGCTATTTTCTGGAGAGATTTGATTCTTGTGTTGGATGTATTGTGGACTATTCCTTTATGTTTACTCCGCACTCGGGTTGTGTAACAATGTACTTCATATTGTAGACTAATAATATGTATGATGGTTGCATTCTTATTCCTATTATTTAGAGAATGTTTTTCTAAATTCATGGGCATACAACCGTAAATGATTATTCAAATGCTATTATTATTCTGTATTTTCATTTTTATTCATGTTGTTGTCTTTGCTTTGTATGAACTATTTCCCAGGCCCTCAACATGGGCATTGTTGGTTCTATGTCTACTTTATAGTTTCCTTAGTTTAGTTCAGATGCATGCATCTTAAATTAGTTTCATTTCATTCTTTACCTTAGGAAGCCTTCATCGGTGGACTGAGCCACAACTGGTGAAACCAAAACTAGAAATGGTTGTCGGTCCATAATCCATATGGGTTCCTATTCCAAATGGTGAGGGATCTGATTGAGACTTCTTATTGTGGGTAACCTTTCTTATTGACAATGAGTGATTTTTTCCGCATCAAAAGGTTTTAATTCATAAATTCTTAAGTAGCCTCAAGTGGTATGTGTTGGTCTAGCTTGACCAGTTTGGCCAAGGTTAATTAATATCTATGGATGTGTTGGTTCTCTGAGTTAAGGGTTTCCGGGATAAATATTGACTCTATGTGGATGCTTTCTTGTTGTGCAAAAATGAGAGAGAAATTTCACAACAAGAAATAATGCACATAGAGCTAATATTTATCCTGGAAACCCTTAATTGGGAGAACCAACACCTCCATAGATATCTATTAATCTTGGAAAAACTGGCCAAGCCAGAACAACATTGACCACTTGAGGCTACATGAGGCTTTTTCAATTACAACCCTAATTCCTGTAGATTTTGACCTTGTACAATATTTACTGCAAACATATTTTTAGTAAAAGAAAATAAAATATACAATCGAAAATACACACATTACATAGATATTTTTCCCCTGGAAACCCAAACCAGGAAAACTATCATATTATATATTCATTCATTGTAATACATTGTTTACAATACAATATACATATAGGAGCCACCGAAATCCAAAACCCTAACCCAATGACCTGAATTAGTCAACAAACCTAATTCCTTAACTGAAAATATAAAACCATCGGAAAAAACCATGTACCAAAAAAATTCCCAACAACTGACATGAAAATTGAGGCGACATGAAAAACGAGGAAAACAATGCGACGCATTTTCCGAGAAAAAAATTACAATGCAAATACATCCATGGAGTGGATATAGCCATGATCATGGAGATATCCATGCAAAGACATGTATGGACATGCAAACACATGCATGGTGTGGAGATAACTATGAAAATACATGCAAAGACTCTATTAAGCCCTAAATAGTGGCACACTACCCCTTAATTCGGGAATATTACATTAGTAATTTTATTTTATTTATGTTGGCTTGGGTCCATTAGTTGTAATTGTACCTCCTAGTATCCTATATATACCAAGGAGACATTTTCATTTGGAATCATCTTGTACTTGGACATTTATGTGGTGTATAAGGAGGTTTCCCCCTTGAAGAGACTTATTATCTAAAATTCTCTCTTTTCAAGGCGTTGAGTACTTATTCTGAGGTTTTTCTATGCTATATTGATATTTGGTTCTTAACATATGGTATCCGAGCTCAACGTCTTGGGGTTTCGCTGCTACATCTGAGACAACTTGGAATTTTTGCTATAAGTTTTTTTCTATGACGTTTTTGAAGGAACCCCTTGGAGGATATTTAGTAGGCAGATCAAAGTACATTGGGTTAAAATTTCATCTCCTGAGGCCTTATACTTTCAGATATACAACTTGTTTAAGATAGGGTTCCAAAATCATCCTAAATTGATTCATCACAAAAATTTCGCTATAAACTATTTTCTGTAACGTTTCAGACACTGAAATTCAGAGGTTATTCATAAAAATGATCAAGGTACCTGTGATTAAAATTTGAGCTTCTGGGTCATCTTACATTTGTATATACACCCTGTGGAAGATAGGGTATATGACTGTTCCTATTGACTAGTCTCAAGCATGTGTTCCAGGTAAAACAATCATAACTTCTTCCTAGAGTATCCAAATTGAGTGAGACTGGTTGCACTGGATAGTGGATAGTCCTTAGTATTTATGGTACAAGTTTCAGAATTTTATATTAATTATTTTGTGCGGGGCACGCTATACACGTGAGATCTCCTGGAAAGGCCAAAAATCAACAAGTTTGGGGAAGTTACAGTAAATTCCACTTGACACATCCAATTTTGATTAGACATGTGGCATTGCAAAGAAGAGATATTAGAGAACTATAAAAAATAAATTTTCATACCCAAAAGGGCCGAAACTTTGGAGATATAGCAGAAGAAAGATTGTCTAGCAGAACCACCTCAAAATCAAGGTTTAAAAGTGATACTTGGCCAACATGCCACCAAAAAAGGGAACTTCTACACCAAATAAGCCTCCAGATAGTCCTACTTGGACTCTTGATGAAGGTGAAGAAATGCATAGGGATATAAATGAATTACAAAAGAAGACAATGATAAAAGATGAACTACAAGGGATGATGGATTCAGCTGAAGCTAAATTGGAGGCAATAATGGATACTAATATGGATGGTTTAAAAAGGGAGATCATGGAAGGATTGAAAAATTTCCTAATAGAGAGGACACCTGAAAGTGAAAATGTATCCCAGGAAATTCATGATGAGGACACAAGGAAGATGAATCAAGAATGGAGAAACTCCAACTTTGGATTGAAGACTAACCACGTTCCTAAGATCGATATGAGGAAGTTTGATGGCAAGGACCCAATCACATGGATACTTCAGATGGAGCAATTATTTGATCTACATAATGTGCCACATACACAAAAGGTACAAATTGCTTCTTTATATTTAGAACCCAATCAATTTGTATGGTATCGATAGCTTTGTTCTCGCAAATCACTTGTCGCTTGGACAATTTTCACGAAAGAAATGGGAGCACACTATGAGGATGTTATCATCCTATAATTTATAGGATCAACTGGTGACTGGGATATTATATGTCTCTAGTGTTTTTGTTGACAAATAATTTTTCATTCTGCAAATAATTTGAAAAGAAAAAAGAAAAAAGAAAGAAAAAGAAAAAGAAAAAGAAAAGAGAAAAGAAAAAAGAAAAAATAAAGAAAAAGAAAAGAGGGCATAAAAGAATTCAATAAAACCCCCATGCAATAATAGTAACTTGGTCCATACCTTTCAAGCATGGCCAAGTTCTTTTTTAAATTTGATGTTGATAGGGTAGTGAATGAATTTGGCTAAACATTTTAATCTTAGCCAAAGTGTCTAGGTAGATTAGTGAATGAATTTGGCCAGACTGTCTAATCTTGGTCAGATAGCCCCAGGGTAGAGTAAATTCTTAACCCAACAGTCTAATCTGAGTTAATTGTCATAGGAAGATAGGTTAGAATGTAGACTAGTTGTTTTGTTTCTTCATTTCAATAAGAACCAGTTTGATGTAAGTGTTGCACCATGTTTTCATATGCTTAAAAAGATCGTTTTCTTAACCCCTTGGTGGTGTCTACTTGGAAAACCTTAGAAAAAATAGATAAAAAATATTTATCCTAAGTTTTTCCCCGACGCATGTGTTTTCTTCCCCCCACTTAAA
>ML807129.1:0-16873 GCA_009831015.1 Picea engelmannii
CCCACTACAGATGCCATATTTGGCCTCTCTCAACATACCGGATCTCACCAAACTTACCAATGATCCTATATTGCATGACGCCACATGGCCTGCAATGCCAACAAAACTTCCTTCAGACATCCCAAAGTTTGAAGGAAAGGCGGGGGATGACCCCGCCAACCATGTCATGACCTTTCATCTATGGTGTTCTTCTAATAGCATTATGGATGATTCCATCAGACTGCGATTATTTCAACGCACACTCACTGGCCCATCAACCAAATGGTATGTCGAAGAAAAATGAGGGTCCCATGCGACCGTTGAGTCATTAGCCAAAGAATTCTTGACCTTCTTCCAATTACCCATCCTCCATGACAATGGCCTAGAACTACTGTCTAACTTCAAACAAACCTCATCCACACACATCGCTGACCACATTCATGAGTGGCGTAGGCGACGTAGTTTGTGCAAAGTAGAAACCACCAAGCAACAATGTCTCGACTGGTTTCTTCGATCACTTGTCTCTCTCCTTGGAAAGGATGTAGCTTCCACCTTCCCACAATCTGAAGAGGAAGCCATCAGTAAGGCCCAACAGTATGATCTCATCTATGCACAGTCAGGTTACTTATACACGGTACTTTCTGATCTTCCAAAACCTGTGCCATTTGGCCAAGACAAACCTGGAATGTCTCACTCAGCAGACGGACTAATAGGTGCCACCACGCACCATGGTCCACAACCCCAACCACCACCGATGTATGGAACACCTCAATACCCACCGGCATATGGGGGCACTTCTCATTACCCCCCACCCCCTTATCAACAGCCATACCCTGTTGCTGTACCTCCACCTATCAGTGGACCACCACTGGCACCTCCCATACATCCACCTCTTCCAGCCACTAGTGGTACTCTCTCAACATCAGCTTATAGTACTAGAGAAATCACTCTGCCTTCCTATGTACCTTATGGATCGATACCACCACAAAATCCATACTTCCCATTTCCTGGTCCTCCACAACCCATGGCTCCCCCACATCCTCACGCGGGGGTAAATTTTGTTTAACCCTCTGCTGCTCAACAATACCAAAATTTTGAACATTTGAACACATCCAATCCAACCCATCCATCAAACAATTCCAAGAAGAAAGGATGGAACAAGAATAACAACAACCCTGGTCAAGGCGGGAATCAACCCCCACAACATCAACCCACTGGGGGCAACCAGAACCAAGGGAACCAAAACCCCCAGGGGGGCAATAATACCAACAAACGCCAAGGGAGGAATAATGTTAAAACCATATTCCCTTGTGCCCTTTGTGGTGAGTTCGATCATTACACTCACCATTGCCCCCAGATCACTGATTTCAAATGGTTGAAAGACTCTGGAAGCATTCCCCCTTCTCCTGCACAACCTGCCCCTCAGCAGGCACCTCAACAATACGCGCAACAACCCCCTCCCGCCGTGCTGCAAACTCCTATCCCACATCAAGGTGCGATCAACACCCAACAAGACACGCAGCATCCCCCACCTCAAGTGGGGCAATACCACAACCCCAACAATCCAGCAGAGCGAACAATTCTCCTCACCAGTGAGGAAGAAATCCTTCTGCAAACACGTAATCGTCATTATCATACACCAGTTGATTCTACTCCTATCTCTCCAGAGAAAAATCCTACATCGACAGGACCCCCGTTGGTAATTCCTCGCCCTTCCGTCGAACCACCATTACGCATCCCTCGCATCCCCTTGCGCAAGAATGTTCACAACCCACAGGCTAGGGCAGCTCATAACTATAGTTTGGTAGATGACTTAGCGCAATCCCCGGCTGCCATGTCAGTCTTGGAAGTCCTCCAGACTTTCCCTACTCAGCGGAAATCACTACTTTCTACCTTAGGGGCAGTCAACCCTACAGATACTCGACTCATCACCTTTGATCTTGATAGCTACGAACCTTGCCTTCCCGCCTTGGTCACTATTCAAATACCAGTAAAAATACGGAACATCACTGTTCATCGGTGTATCATCGATGAAGGGGCATCTACATGCATCATGTCCAAAACAGTATGGTATAAACTTGGTTCCCCAGAACTCATACCCTCCGCCATCACATTACGAGCTTATGACGGATGACCATCATCTCCTGAAGGGCTCTTCCAAAATTTCCCCGTTGAACTCGGGGGCAAAACTATTCTCATTGACATCGAAGTTATCGATGCTCCACTCGATTACAATATCTTGTTCGGACGTAGCTACATGTATGCTATGAAGCCAGTGGCATCTTTTGTCTTTCGGACAATCATGTTCCCCCACAACGGGAAGATTGTGACCATCGACCAAGTCTCACATTATGAGCCTAACCCATCTGCCAACCTTGATAACATTCTTCCTCTCATCCACACCAACCACGATGCATATCCACTCGTTGAGATGGGTCCTGGAATTTTTAAAGATCCATCCTTGTTAGGGACGTACCATGGAGCACCAACACTCCTTCACCCTGCTAATCAAGTATGTGTCATCTCATTTAACGGAACTCACACAGAGGATGTTAATCCTCCTCAGGAGGCTGCAGTCATTCCTGACGTCTCAATAGTTGCAGATAAACTCCCACCAAAGCCTCCTGCGCACTCATCGACCCCAACCGTCCACGAATCCACATCCCCTCAGGGGCATAGTCCCATTTGGGAGACAGTCCCCCAACCCCTCACTCAAATTCCCTTCTTTTACCCTCCACCAGGTATTGAAGATTTTCAGGTAGCCACAATGCTCACACTACCCAATATGGTGTTAGCAATCCCAGTGTGGTATCTACATCCACCTGAGATGGTCCCTCGTCCATGCCTTCCCCCACAGGAAGGCCTCCCCATGACGATTCCCCTCCTTACCCCCACTATCCCCATAATCCCTAACCCCCCTGCTACAGCTGGGGGCAGGAGAAAGAAGAAGGAGCCCACAGCTCCACTTCCTCCATGCATCCCACCACCATGTGCACTCTGTGAGAAAGAGGGCCACCAAACCAATAATTTCCCATCCCTACCTGAATTACAGAATTTGATTCCCTTCAATCAAACTTCCACAACACCCGCCACTACTGCTAGTTCCCCCACTACCACCCAACCTTCCAGTAGTAAAGGGTTGAGGACCAAATATGCTTGTGCTATATGTTCAGATTACGACCATTATACCCATCATTGCCCAGCCCTGCCACACTTCCAGCAGACTTTAGCCGTTGTACGCCATAACTTCCAGAAGAAACCATGCCCTGCTACGTCCTCTCCAACAAATATCACTGACATCCGCTATGTCACCACTTCAGTCAATGAACGTATGAGATGCCCTTGTTCTCTCTTCGATTCATTGGCTCATTTTAAATATCAGTGTCCTATGATCCTAGAATATACGCAACGTAAATTGGCTCGGCCTCACCACCCCACAGAGATGATAATTGACATTACCTCATCGCTAGAGGATCTTCATGTCATTTCTCCCGAACCCGAGGCACTCCCAATGCCTCCTTGGTTCTTAGATGACGTATCTGAGGATTTACCCCGTAACCCACCCAACTCTCCTGCTCATTCCCTTACGGACACTCTCCACCCAACCACCATGGGTACCCCTCAATACTTCAACATATGGTTTATTTCGAGTGAACCCTCACCATCTCCTAGCCTTGCTCCCTCTACTTCTTCATCAAGGGGCAACCAAACTGTCACTACGATCACTCCTCATGACCCTTTATATTCCCGTCGTTTCCAATGCGACGAGGAAATACTTGAAGAGCTACAACACCTGGACTCTCCCTGGGATGCACTACATCATTGTGCACTCTTCCTTCCCCAGGAATCCCTCATGCCTCCTAACCAAAACCCCATTTACGCGGTCGAAACCAAAGATTTTATCCCATCAGGGCCTATCGATTGGTTCAACAATCCCATTCCTTCTCTTGACTCTTTTGAAGAAGGTAATATGGCCAACATTTCCCCCACCATCAAAATTGACATTTCCATTAAAAATGGCATCGTCAAAGAAATCATCATTGGAGCTGCTTGCACTCCTCAGGAAATCACCGCATATAAATCCCTCTTCCAGGAATATAGGGATATTTTCGCCTGGTCATACACAGAAATGCCTGGCCTCGACCCATCTATTGTCGAGCATCGCATCGACACCTGGCCTGACATCACACCAATTCGCCAAAAATAGCGACCGCTACACCCATCCAAGGCCGCGGCCATCAAAGCCGAAATTGATAAATTACGTACGGACGGGTTTATTTACCCCATCGCTTACACTTCATGGGTTTCCAACCTTGTACCCGTCGAAAAAAAATAGGGCACTATCCGAGTTTGCACAGACTTTTGTGATCTCAATAACGCATGTCCCAAAGACAACTTTCCAACACCTTTCATCGATCAAATTATCGACGACTGCACCGGCCACGAGGCCCTCTCCTTTATGGACGGATTCTCTGGCTATAACCAAATTCAAATTCACCCAGTCGATCAGTATAAAACTGCATTCATTACCCCGTGGGGTACTTTTGCATATCGTGTCATGCCTTTCGGCTTAAAAAATGCCGGTGCCACTTTTCAGCGGGCAATGACATACATCTTCCATGATCTGGCTGCAATCATCCTCGCCTACTTGGATGAGCTCACAGCTCGATCCAAGAAACGCACCCAGCATCTCGATGATTTACGAATCATATTTCAATGGTGTCGTCAGTACAACATCCGCTTGAATCCTCTCAAATGTGTATTTTGCGTCACCGTTGGGCGCCTCCTCGGTTTTATTGTTTCCCAAAGCGGTATTACTGTAGACCCCCTAAAAGTCAGAGATATCACCGAAATTCCACCTCCTCGGAATTTATGACAACTTCAGAGTCTACAAGGCAAAGCTAACTTTCTTAGACGCTTTGTTCCTGATTACGCCATACGCGCACATGATTTCCTTCGCTTACTACGTCATGACATCCCTTTTCAGTGGGATGACTATGCCCAACAGTCATTTGAAAATCTTAAAGCAACACTTTCAAATGCACCTTTGATTAGTGCACCTGACTACAATCGCGACTACATCCTCTATGTATCAGCATCAGCTGTATCAGTAGTCGGCGTCCTCATCCAGCTCGGAGATGACAATCATGAACACGTCATTTACTACGTTAGTAAGAACCTCTCAGGACCACCCTTGAAGTATAAACATGAAGAGAAACTTTCTCTTCCAGTTGTCCTTGCAGTCCAAAAACTGCGCCATTACATTCTGCTTCGCACCACAAAGGTCGTCGCAGATTCCAACCCTATGCAATATTTGCTCAGCCGTCAATAGGTTAACGAAAAATTCACTCGATGGATCATTATCCTTCAGGAGTACGACCTTGATTTCTCCACACCTAAGAGTAAGAAGGCCCTCATTCTCTCCGAACTTGTCACGGCCCTCCCCTCTGACACACCCAGTGCCCCCGTCAACACCGACTTTCCTGACGAACACCTCTTTTACATCACTTCAGATGATCCTTGGTATGGCGACCTTCTCACCTACCTACGAACTCAAAAGTTCGGTAACCATCTCTCACGAGATGATCATCGACATATTCACTATCAGGCCCCCCACTATCTCCTCATTGGAGACATCCTATACCGGCGGGGCGTTGACACCATTCTTCATCGTTGCCTAACTATTGACGAGGTCGATAGAGTCTTAAACGACTGTCACAGCGGTGCATGTGGGGGACATCTTTCGAGTATGTCCACGACTCAAAATATTATCCGAGCTGGTTACTTTTGGCCTCCCCTGTTTCATGATTGCATTCATGCCGTGAAACGATGTGAGCAATGTCAGCTCTACGCCAACAAAGCCCGAGCTCCCCCCGCTCTTCTTCACCCTGTCATTACTGCGGGCCCTTTTTGTAAATGGGGCATCGAATTTATGACTTGTAATCCCCCCTCCAACAATGGTCACAAATACATTGTTGTCACCGTTGATTACTTCACCAAATGGGCCGAAGCTATGCCCACTTTCAACAACACCACTGACACTGTAGCGCGTTTTTTATTTAACCACGTCATATCCCATTTTGGAGTACCACTCCAATTGGTTTTTGACCATGGGAAACACTTTGATAATGATATCTTCGTCGAACTCTCATCTCGGTTAGGCTTCTCTCACGAGTTTGCCTCACCATATTACCCTCAGTCAAACGGATAGGTCGAGGTAGTGAACAAAGTCCTCAAGACCATGCTCCAATGCATGGTTAATAAGCATAAAACCAATTGGCATCATATGTTATTTTCTGCGCTATGGGATTATCAAATGACAGTAAAGACTGCTACAGGTTTCACGCCATTTCATTTAGTCCATGGGGTCGAGGCAACTCTTCCCATCGAGTGTGAAATTCCCACCCTACGCACCGCAATTGAGCTATTACCTGACACTGCTCCAATGGAGCAACGCTTGCTGAACTTGGAGTCTCTGGATGAAGATCGTCGATCTTCCTTACAGAACAACGAGGCAGCTAAAAAACGATCCAAGGCTACCTTTGATCGCCATGTCAACCTTCGCTCATTCCACGAAGGCGACCTTGTCCTGGCTTATGATATCTCTCATGATACCTTTGGCCACGGCAAGTTCGAATCACTTTGGCATGGCCCCTACATTATCCAGCATTGCCTCACCAAAGGCGCATACATCCTAGCCTCCCCCGAAGGCCTCTCGCTCAAGGAACCCGTCAATGGGTTATATCTCAAGAAATTTTATGCTTAAACGTAGTCCTTCTACTTTAGGTTATTTCTTTTTCTAGCATTTTTAATCTTTTTTCTCGTCACCTCTCGTCTAAACTATCCTTTTTTCTATTGACAGATGCTTCCTCCACCAGCTTACCACATTGGTTACGCCAACAGTGCTAGCTGTTGGACACAAAATCTCGCTTCGGCTGCTTGGTCTCTCTACACCCCCTCACATGAAATGCTACATTCAAGCGGCATATGTTTGGGACCAGCAACCAACGACCAAGCCGAATACACTGCGGTCATTGGCCTCCTGGCCGATGCCCAGCGTCATCATATTCGCCACCTTAGCCTCTTCCTCGACTCTCAACTAGTCGTTCTCCAGCTCAACAATGTATACCGTGTACGCGATCCGTGCCTCTTTCACAAATACCTGCAAGTTAGACTGTTATCTCGACATTTTGATTCCATTACATTTACACATATTCCAAGACAATTGAATCAAACAACAGATCAAATAGCTAACATGGTTTTAGATTGGCATATATCACATCAAGCTACACATACATAAACATCTCATAAATCCTGTCACACCATATATATAGAATAGACATCAGCAAAAACATCAACCAAAACATGTAGACAACATCAAGATCTCAAAAACTGTATACTCATGTATATATAAAAGGCCCGTTAAGCCATCCAAATGTTTCCATACAAAAATACATGTATCTGCAGGCCAATACAGCACCTCGGTACAAAAACCGACTCACCAGCCTATAAACAACAAAAATGTACATCATACATCAGTCATGGTGCCTCTATCGCACCACCACCTACTCCTCCCTCAGGAGGAGGTGGTGGCCCACCACCACTTGCCCCAGGAAGTGGTGGAGGACCACCCACAGGACCCTCCTGCCCAGGCAGAAGGCGTCCACTGGTCATCGCAGCTAGCACGGTTGCTCGCCGCACTATGGCCCGCCATGGTGGCGACACCCACACACACTGCTCCAGGAAGCTCTCATCCTGGATATGTGTCCACATGCCCTTAGGCACATCCTACAGCACCGTCTCTAGACGACGGCTTATGTCATCAAAGTCCACTCTGGCCACCGTCGGAGGAGCGTGTGATGGCCCCGCACTAGGGTCATCGAACTGACGCCTCCTCGCTACCCTTTCGGGCTCTTCTAGTTGCCCCGTGGCCTCATCCCACCGATGTCTCTCTCCATGCGGAAGTCTCTCCGGCTCTCGACGAGCCGACGCTCTCTGCATCTCCACCTCGCGCCCACGAGGCGCCACATCTACACATGCACAAAACAAACAACAACACATAGTATTAGCATCTATATCATATACATGTGGACTGATATCTCAAAAGACAACATAAATAAAAAAACATACCTCGGTGGTCAAAAGCCTCCCCTGGAGGTAGCACCATGTCCGGGTCACCCTGGAAGTCCACCCCCGCATAGGGGTACCGAAGTACTACCTACGGCATCTGCCGCCATATCCGTGCCGCATATGCTGAAAAATAGTGGCCACCTTCGCCACCACCATGGCAAACCAAAACTGTAGACCACCACCTCAATCGTGGCTCTCGTGCCCCCGACATCTCTAGCAGAACCCTCGGGCGCAGCATCGGCACCCTCTCCAAAAACCAGGCTACCAGGACAGACCCAAAAGCAAACTCTCTTGTCCCTGTTGACCAACAATGGTCCAACTGCGCTATCATCTGCGCATGCAGCGTCAGTCCCCATGCGAACTGCTCACCGCCCACCACTCTCTCCAGCACTAGCAGCTGGCCACCACTAATCCATAGGGTCGCAAGTGACCCATATACATGAAAAGTCATCGTCACTATGCAACAATGAGCCAGGGAATCTATAGCACTAATGCTCACCACAGTCCCCGACATGAAGTTCTCACCTTAGCAGTATCACTCACCAATCGTCGCAAGGGCTATATCCCTTGGCAGCACAGGCTCTGTCGGTAGGGGCGTTCCCCGAAAGGGGAGCCCAGTCAGAAAATATACATCCTCCACCGCAGTGAAGGGGATCTGCTCTCCTCGCACGAGGAAGTAGTGTAGCTCTAGACTCCACATCTAGAGCAGGAACTGTAGTAAATACTCCTGTGCCCATATCAATAGGCACTCAAAGAACTTTAGCAACCCACAGGTTGCTAAAGTCACTCTCACCCCAGGCTCCTCAATAGCCACAACATCTCGCAACTGGGCCCAGTCTCGCTCTCACCACCGCACTGGCATCATCACTGCTAGCCACCTGCAACCAACACAGAGTCCTATATCAGCTCAGATAATCATCAACAACATCAAAAAGACTGATTTTTTGCCCTTCAACCCTTGCCTCCTAGGCGCGGTTTTTTTTCCCACAGGCGCGCACCCATGCACGCCTGTTCATTGCACAGGCGCGCATATATGCAAGCCTGTACATTGAACAAGAGCGCATCAGTGTGCACCTGTTCACTTCACAGGCACACCCTTACGCGCGCTGGTTCATTTTACAGACGCGCATCGGTGCGTGTCTGTCAAACCTACAGGCGCGCATTGATGCACACCTGTTCAACTCACAGGCGCGCCCCTAGGGCACGCCTTAAATTCCTCATATTGCGCACCCATGCGCATATGATCGGTGTACAGGTGCGCACGCATGCATGCCTCTCACTGGGTCGCCCGCGCATGGGGGACCCACATCCCCTAAATACTCCTGTACAACCCCCCGTACAAGCCCTGCCCAAAAATTGAAAACCTATTTCTATGCAGGATGATCAGACCACTAACCTGATACTCACAACACGTCGATCGGATGCCTCGTCCTCCCTGAATCTCCAAATCTCCTCTGAAATATGCTCATCCAGTCATTGTTGCAGCAGGTACAAATGAGGTGGCAACGTGGGCCCTACAGCTATATATAGGCCTTTTGCCAAACTTCCACTCACCATTCCGGGAGCCCAAGGTGTCCATTTTTCAAACCGTCTTCAGCCACGGGATCAACATCCCGCCACCTACATCATAGTTGTCCCTGGGTCACTTTTCATCCTGAGCCCCTGAGGCTCCTTTTTTCACATCATGGTCAGGTACGCACGCGCATTGTCACATTTATCTAATACATGCTCATATCTTTGATTCTCTTCAGATATTGTTCACTTTTGGGTATTTGTTTCTCATATGTGCAGGTACTTGCTCCTCAGCACTCGGCATCACCCCTTCAGGTATATACTCATCACTGGCATGTAGTCTTTCCCGTTGTATCGCACTTGCATTTCCAGTCACACCCTCTGATGTTTACCTCTAGGATCTCCATTTCCGGCTCTGCAGTACCCATGCCTCCATTTACATCATCGGTACTGTTACCCGGTAGCATTCTCACCCACATGAGTTGTCCCATTCATAGCACCCTTTGCCACTTTTTGACACTCATGTTGTTCTTCGTTACCCTTTAGAGATGGGAGTCCTGATAGTCTTTCATCATGTTGCGAATTAACCACATACTCCTTCTCCTCATTTTGCTAGCTTTCCCACATGGACTCCCAGATTATCTCTTTACGGTTCTATTTTTTTACCTGCACCTCCGCAGTATCATGAACCCTCCATTTCATCCACAATCAGTTTGCCTATCTGCGAACCTACCCTCATTTCACCTACCTCATACAGAAAATCACCAATGGGGCCCCCACCCTTCATCAGTCTCCCAAGCACATTCTGCCCTATGTGGGCCACTCATATCACACTCGGGTACCTGTTTCTGTATTTGTACATTTTCCCCCAAAATTATTCATTATTTATTGTACAAACGCCTTTATTTTCAGTGATTACATTTTCTTTTGTCGTCACCATTGGCGACTTGCTTTCTTTTGGCCACACACAACCCATGTCACCCTTGATTGGAGCATTACTTATCATCTACCCTTGCCGGCATCGTCCATATCTTCAGGGTACTCCACAGGTCACTTCCCTCTACCCTCTGAACTTGTTCACCTTGTCCCGCCTCTGGCATAACTTATCACTGGTCTTTTCATCCCCCTGACACTTGACCTTGTTATGCGGTTACCACCACTTTTTATCTCATACATCCTCCAACCAAGGGCAGTCTTGAGTCTTCCCAATTCTTGACTTCGTCCATGTATCTCTGCCACTTCCACACATCAGTAGATTCCATGAAGCCCTTTTCGTTTTGGGAGTCGTGTTCCCCTTTCGTCGACATCAACACCATTTCTCCCTACTGTCGTTGGCCCCCATAAAATTCGATGCCAACACTTTCTCATGTTATGGTGGGTCTTACTTTGTGACTATTGCATTTATCATTATCATTTGCCGAAGACCTCTGAACCTGGTAGGGCCATCAATGCCTGCATCATCGTCGTTGCTTATTACCACGATCATTGCCTATTGTTCAGAGCATGTTCCTTTGCAGAATTTTCTTCTGCCTTTATCATCACCGCCCCCGAGGGCGCTACAGTTGTCTACACCAACACTTCAGTCATATTTTTTCAGAGTTACCTAACACGAGCATGGGGCATGCCCGCCTCGTTTGTACACAGTTTTCTATTTTTTACACAACTCTCAGAAGGTCGGGTCCTAACGATTCCTTTTTCCTCCAACGGACTTCTCTGAACGATCCCACTATTGCTATCTCTTACAACAACATTCTCAATAGAAGAAACATTGATGGATTTTGTCTATACGTATGCTCCTACCCTCATCCATCAGGGGGCATCTGTTATCACTGAAATTTCGTCCTCACATGGTGACAAGAACTCAGCATCGTCAAACAGTAATGAAGTCATTCATGGCACTGAATTAATTTCACAGCATTCCAAAAAGGTCAAAAACTATACAAAGTAACCAAAAATTGAAGAGCGCTTTACAAAAGTTGGGTGCACGCGCACATGCGTGGAACAGAAACATACCATGAGCACATACGCACACGATGCGTGGTTGTTGGCGCAAAAACCCGCGTACCTGCTAAACGGTGCATTTATTGAATTGGTCGGCCTCCCAACCACTTATGGATCAGCTCCCAAGCCGATTTGACCCTCAAATCTGAGTTGAATCCGCATGGTAGGCTATTCAAAGACCTAATAAAGCCCTAAAGAGACTCTTTTCACACTACAAAGGAGTTACATAATCACCCAATGCAATGCTATAAAAAGCCATGAAGAAACCTCATTTTCTCAAGGAATTTAATGTAATGTTATGCTGCCTAGATTGTTTTAAGGACTCACTCCTTGACAATAACACATTGGCATCATTTCATTGAGCTATCCACCTCTCCATTGAGTGGATGTGCTAGGATTTCTTTCATCATCATTTTCATTTTCTTGTTGTAAGGAGAGAAAGCTTGTGAGGGTCAAAGAGCCTTTCTTTTGGAGGAAGAAGGGACTCATAGTCCCCTTTCTTCATTGTGATTTGATTTCATCAATAGATCAGCCCAAAAACATTGGTGATATTGGTCTTTTTGTGTTTGTTATTTCCTTATCCATATGCTTATGATTTTAGATTGTATTAGTTTAATTCTTGCTTATAGTTTTGTTGTTATTTCTCTAACTCTTTCCTCTACAGCTGTCATGCTCAGCAAGACCCAATTGGGCATGTAAGCACCTCTTATTTTCTCACCAAGGTGACGAAGAGGGTGAAAACAATAGCATTGACATAATCTCACCCAAGGAGTAAATAAAAATCCAAGGGGTCTTGGACTACCATGACATCAATGAAGACAGTTTTCCCTCCCAAAGTTACAGGAAACTGAGGAAGGGTCCCTAAAGGTTGACTAGTTCTTCTGTTAAAAGCTAACAGATTCTACGTAACCGGCACAAGTGGAGGACAACCCAAAGCTTGCCAAGAAATAGAGGACAAAATACTAATAGACGAACCTTCATCTATCAATGTTTTGGTAACATCCCGACCACAATCCTATACTGTAATCTGGAAAGGAATGTAAGAGGGAAGACAAGGTCCAGTTAGCACACCCCAATCAAAATGGATGGCCTCATTACTTTGAGGGGGTTCAAGCTCAAAAGAATTGTCACCCACAACCTTGGTGGTAGTGTAAGTCCCATATCAAAGTGGCCAGAGCTTATGATGGGGCCGTGTAAGGAATTCTTTCATCAAATGTAACCAGACCTTGTCTCCCACTTGAAACTTGTGTGATACCTCGTGTTGATCATGACACTGCTTGTACTTAGCATTGGATTTATGAAAAATCTCATGGACCTATTGGCGAATGTGATGAATTTTCTCAATAAATTTGGTGTCTTTGTTGGCCTCAAACTGAACATGGGAAGAATATGTCTATTTGGTTTCAATAGGTAGTGCAACATCAATGGGACCCAAGGGTTGGAATCCCAGCCCCACCTAAAAGGGGCTATGGCTGGTGGAGCTATGGAGAGACATGTTGTAGTTGTATTGAACATAGGGAAGACTCTCATCCCATGTGCATGTATTCTCAGAGTTATACATCCAGAGGATGTTCACAGTCATCTGATTGATGACGTCTATTTTGGCCATCGGTTTGAGGGTGGAAGTATGTGGATTTAGTGAGCTTGGTGTCCAATAATGATGAGAGACTCGACCAAAATGTGTTGAGGAACCTGCTATCCTGATCGAATATGATGGTTTGTGGTATCCAAAAATGGACCCACACTTGTTCGAAGAGGATCTTGGAAATATCTATCGATGTGATGCTCTTCTTGCAGGCTGTGAGAATGGCCATCTTCAAAAACCAATCAACCACCAAAAATACACAATCATTTCCTTTCTTCATTGATGAAAGGCCAGACATGTAATCCATCGAGATGGATTCCCAAGGCCTCTTGGGAGTAGGAAGAGGGGTGTATAAGCCTTTCTTCTTGATGGCTATCTTGGAAATGGCACAAGAAGGGAAATATATGATATACCTTCTGACATCCTGTCAAAGTTTTGTCCAATAAAAATATTTCTTTAGAAAAACCACATTTTTCTCCATGCCAAAATGTGCTTCCATCCAACTGTAGTGAGCCTCCAAAATTATCTTTGCAAGCTCACTTGAAGGAACACAGAGATAGCCCAGATGCCATAATAGTCCATCCTGAATATGAAAATAAGTGAAATTCGCACCTGTACCCAAGAGATGATAGGTGGTGGTGAAGTCTGGATCTTGTTGATAAAGTTGGGACCACTCAGATGACTCATGCCCATAGGAATGGAGAAAACTGGTGAGTGCAACCATGGGAGGTTAAATGAGGTATTCATTGACACAACTTGTGCTCCCTATCTTATACTTGATGTTGATATGGAACTATTGCAGGTAGGTGGACCACTTATGATGGTGGTCGTTCTGCAACTTCCCCTGTGTCTATATGAAATGCAGAGGATTGTGATCAGTGTGGATGATTGTCTCCTTTGCTATAATGTAATGTTTCCATTGATGACAATATTGTACAATGTAATACATTTCCTTGTCATAGGTGGTGTATTTTCGGACAATCTCTGAGAGTGTCTCACTAAGGTATTCTTTCGGATGATCATGTTGAGTGAGAACTACACCTACAACATAGTCAAATGCATCAGTCTCAATCTTGAACGATTGTTGCAGATCAGGTAAGGAGGGTACTAGAGCTAAGCATAAGTGATTATTTATATAATCAAATGCTCATTTTTGTGCCTTCCCCCACACAAACATTTCCTTGTCGCCTCCCTTGGTCACTTGGCTGAGGGCCCATGTGATATGGGAGATTCTCAACAAGAACCATCGATAGAAGTTGGAAAGTCTCAAGAAGTTATGAAGCTCGTTTAGTGTGGTCGGGGATGGAAAATAATGGATGACTTGGATCTTAGATGGATCCACATGTACCCCATGTTCATCAACAATGTATCCCAAGTATTCGACCTTGTTCATGCCGAAGGTAAATTTTTCCAAGTTGGCATATAGCTTTTTCTATCGTAGAGTGATCAAAACATGTTGAAAATGTTGCATGTGGTCCTCCCAAGTTTTGTTGAAGATGAGGATGTCATCCATATATACCACCACAAAAGTGTTGGTTAAGGGTCTCAATACATCATCTATCAACCTCATGAAAGTTGTTGGTGCATTTGTTAGGCCAAAGGGCATGACTAGCCATTCGAAGAGACCTTATTTAAATTTGAAAGTTGTCTTCCATACATCAATTGGTTCGATAGGAACCTAGTGGTAGATGGACTTTAGGTCAATATTGTTGAATAACTTTCCCCCTTTGAGTTGGTCAAGAAGGTTATCAATTCCGCGAATTGGGTGCCAGTTCCTGACTATGATTTTGTTTAATGCTATGTAATCAATGCAGAGCCTCAAAGTCCCATATTTCTTCTGCACTATTACAATAGGGATTCCACAAGGGGAGGAGTTGGTTCTGATGTTCCCTTTTTGAAGCAACTCTTGGATCTAATTCTTGATTTTTTAATTTTCCATTAGTAAGCAATGATAAATTGGTCCATTAGGAAAAGGTGCCCCAGGGGTTAGATAAATTGGATGATTGACTTGGCAGTGCGTGGATACCTCGGTGGGTAAGAATAATATGTATTTGTACTCTTCCATGATTATATCCACTTGATTTTGTTGCAAAGAGAGGCTCTTTATAGAGGTCATAGATGTGGAAATGACCTTCTTCTTACTGTGAGCATGAATCACAAAGAAGACAAACTTCCCGGTATGTGAAATGACCTTACTACATTTCTTAACAAAGATTAAATAAATTGTGGTGGGCAGTGCTACCTCTGGTATCCTATACAATTATCTACCCAAAGTAATAATAACACTGCGGGGTCTAGACTCATACATAACATGTTGCTTCCACAAATATGGTTGTCCTAAAATAACATCAAAAACTTCAAGGGGATAAATATCACACAATACCTCATCTTTGAAGGGTTTGATGTTGTAGGGAAGACGACACTGTTGGCTGACACACAGATCTCTTCCTAGGAAAAGACATCCGATGGTGTAGGGTTGCGAGTGCGGTGTCATCGACAGGTATAGATGCTTGACAAACTCTTCTAAGATCAGGTTCTTTTGACTTCCACTATCAACAATGAAATGAAGCGGAGCCCCCTTTACCCACATCTATGACTGAAAGAGGCATTCCACTTCATCTTGTTCTTTTGGTTCACTTGGCTGGAATTTGGTGGTAGTGATAGTGGCACTCGATTCATCATTGATAACTTGCTTCCCTCCTACTGTATTTGATTCAGAGTCAGAATCTGACTCAGACTTGGAAGCTTTTAGCTTGACCACCAGTGATTGCTTGGAGCGACATTATTCGGTGTTCTGCCAAGGGATTTTATGGTATTCACACCACTTTCCCATGTCCTTCTTCAACTTCTCATTACCCTTATTGTGTTGCAGCTTGTATTGGTTGTCCTGAGAGTCGCCATATTTTCTTTATCCCTTATTTTGTGGGTTGGGGCCACCTTTGTCCTACTTCAGCTGTGAGGAGTTTACAAATCCAAACTCTCACCTCTTCTACATAAATTTATGTTCAATCTTGACAACATATCTATAAGCCATACCCAATGATGAAATGTCTAGAAGCTCCATTTATATTTGAATGTATCTATGTAGAAAATCACGGTATTTGAGTTCAATATGTCATTAATAGTCTTTGATACCCAATTTTCTGTGTAGAGTATGAAAACTATTGGTGAAATATGGTACTTTCTGGTCCCTTTCTTGATGCAGGGTGGTCCATATTGTGTACCGGTCCTTGTAGCTTCCAACAGGGTAGTAATGTTATTAAAGGCATCCTTGAAGGAATACCATGTGGGCCCGATCACAAATATTGCAGATTCCTCTAAGGCCCTTTTCTTAGAGTAAGTATCCCACCAGTCCTTAATATGAAGGACGACCTTAAGGAGTGCAAAAGTAATATTTTCCCTATCAAAAAAATTGTGGACAGAAAAATACCCTTAGAGAAGACTCAACCATTTATCTACAACATCCACATCTATCAACCCTTAAAATAATGGAATATAAAAATTTACTTGTACCTTGAAGGGGGTTGCATGGTCGCTTGATGAAGATGTGTCTCATGTGGGTAACCGTCGAAGGATCTGTGCAAAGTTGTCCATCATTTCATTCCTTTGTCATGCAAGGGCTTCCTCGAGCAACAATTTAAAATGATATCCTTCTCCATAATATTT
>ML807129.1:16973-27170 GCA_009831015.1 Picea engelmannii
AGTGTGTATATATAACAAAGATAATATGAATTATTGTTAAGTTAAAAAAATTATATTAATCATCACTAAGTTTAATGAATGTGGGATAAATTAAAAAAACATGAAAAATAACGAGTTGATAAAGTAAAATATTTATTTAATTTTGAAGGGAAAATATTAAAGGGAAAAAAATTAGGAGGAAAATTTTGGAGGGAAAAGTTCATTCTACAAGTTATAAGATTTTCATTGGGAGGGTGAGCATTTGTATCATTTTATGTTCTTAGTGAGAAGTGATGCCTTCTAACATCAACATCTTGTTCACATACCTCTTTTTTGGGACTAGCAAATGCGATGAGAACACTTCTAATGTAAATGAAGAGCCATATTTTTCTCCTAGTTAGAAGTTTGATCATGGTGCAAGAAATGATATTCAACATGTTGATCATGGAAGTCCTAAATCTAAGGAATTTGAAGGAACCAATGATAAAGAGGAGGAATACGATGATGATCATTCTATTCAGCAGTTTAATAATATTGAAAATACGCAAAATCTAGGTCCAAGTGAAGACTTTGTTTACAATTTAAATGATTGAGATGATAATTTTCCTCTAAGTGATCATTTAAATGGAAGAAACAATGGATATTTCAGTGGCAACATCGGTGTAGAGGAGAAATATGATGATGAGATTAATAATGATGAATATTTTCCTCCATCAAAAGAATTTAAAAGCTATAATGAAGATGATGGAGATTTTCCTCCAAATGGGGATTTTCAAGGAACTGATGTGGATGATGGAGATTTTATGGATTTTCAAGGAACTGATGTGGATGATGGAGATTTTATGGATTTTCAAGGAACTGATGTGGATGATGAATATTTTCCTCCAAGTGGGGATTTCCAAGGTACTAACGAGGATAAAAAAAAATCCTGCAAGTGAGGATTTTGAAGGAACTCGTGTGTATGATGAATCTTTTCATCCAAGTGGGGATTTTCAAGGCACTGATGAGGATGATGAACACTTTCCTCCAAGTGAGGATTTTAAAGGTATTGATGAAGATGATGGACATTTTCCCCCTAGTGAGTATTTTCAAGGAACTAATGAGGATAATGAAGAATTTCTCTCAAGTGGGGATTTTAAAAGTAGCAAAGATGATTATGCCAATGGTGGACACTTTTTCTTGAGTGGGGAATTTAAAGGAAACAATGTTGATGATGACGATTTTCCTCCAAGTGAGGATTTTCAAGGTACCGATGGGGATGATGTATATTTTCCTCCAAGTGAGGATTTTCAAGATACTAATGAGGATGGTGAATAATTTCCCTCAAGTGGGGATTTTAAAAGTAGTGATGATGATTGTTGATGTTGGAAACTCTTTTCCAAGTGGGGAATTTAAAGGAGCCAATTGTGATGATGATGATTTTCCTCCAAGTGAGTAATTTAAAGGTACTGACAAGTATGATGAATATTTTCCTCCAAGTGAATATTTTCAAGGCACTAATGAGGATGGTTAATAATTTCCTTTAAGTGGGGATTTTAAAAGTAGTGAAGATGATTATGTCGATGGTGGACAATTTTTTCCAAGTGGGCAATTTAAAGGCACCAATGATGAATGTTTTCCTCCAAGTGAGGATTTTCAAGGTAATGATGAGGATGATGAAGACTTCCCTTCAAGTGAGGATTTTCAAGGAAATAATGAGGATGATGAAGAATTTCCCTCAAGTGGGGATTTTAAAAGTAGTGAATATGATTGTGTCATAGTTTTTTCCAGGTAGGGAATTTAAAGGTACCAATGGTGATGATGATGTTTTTCCTCCAAGTGAATATTTTAGAGGCACTAATGATGGTGTTGTTGTTGATGTGGACATTCTTTTTAGAGAATAATTTAATGGCATTGATAGTATTAAGGGTGATGATGATTTTCCTTCAAGTGAATATTTTCATGGAAGATCCAATGACATTGGTGAGGATAGTAATCATTTTTCTAGTGAGTTTATTATTCCTATTATAAAACATATTATCAATACAGATGATGATGGACCTAGGAATGAATATCATGTTCTCAATCATCCAGGTGCAACAAATCAAGGTGATCTACATTCTCTTATCTGGTCTCCTCACATCATTTTGTATGATATTCCTCCTAGTGATGAGGACATTCCTTCTAGCGAGGATGATGAAATACTGGAGACATTGTTTCTAGGACCAGGACTAGACCTTTTTATATCAATCCAAATAATTCTAGTTATACAAGGTCTAGGAAATAACTTTTCACTAAATCAATTTCCATAAGTGATTTGATTTCAAGTGAATGTTGTCAAAAGAATTTTTTGAAAAGTATGGACTACATGTATGCCTTGAATAAATGGAAGACATATTTATCAATGAATAAGAGCATGCAAAATTCATAATTCGTGGGGTGCATGATATTCACCAAGACAAGATATGATTATCGCATTGGGAATATTTTACTTTGCATAATTCCTTTCAAAAAACTTCACTAAATTGGTAATGCTCATCTATCAAGAATCCAAACAAGATTGGAAAACGATCCTTCATTTTATTCAAACGTACATCATGGATGAGAGACTGGGCCATTAAAAAACACGGCATTGTCATGGATGCGTCACTTCTTTTCCAAAAATGGAGAGTGTATGCCAGATATAGACACAATACAAATTCCAGATAATTTCTCAAGGAGAGAAATCTACAACTTATACAAAGAATATGCTAAAGGTGTTGAATGAAATGGTAATTTTATTAAAAACACATATTTTACAAGAATATAGAAGAAATAATTCAACAATGTTTGTATTCCTAAGAAGTCGAGGATGGAGATTTGCAGTATATGTGTTACTCTTAAATCAAGAAGAGATAAATCTAAAGGGGTAGAAATGGATATATATTTACATTTTTTTTTTTTAATTGGATAGTTATCAACTATGAAAACATACTATAAATATTTTCATTTTATGTTATGTGTAGATTCCATAGTCAAAGTACTTCAAGAACATTGGAATCAACAATCAAGTGAAAGGAAAAGGTTGTACAAACATTGAAAAAAGTTTTATGATTCTCCAAAGAAATATATAGGTATGATAATTGATGGCATGGACTAGGAAAAAAACAAAAAACTTCTACCACATTTTGTCTGTACAACAAATAATTTACAAGAAGAGAATTTCATTCAGTTTCACTTGGTTGGTTGTATGGTTTTAAATGGAAAAATGTGTCCAAGGGTTTAATTCTCCAAATATTCATAATTATGAAAATATGAGCATCACCATAATTCATCATGTTCTCACTCATTGGTCTGACAATCTTCCTCAAGTTCTATATCTACAGTTAGACAACACTAGTCGTGAAAACAAAAATCAAATTGTGTTTGGATATCTTAGCATGGTTGTTGAACTGAGAATATTTCAAAAGGTAGAAGTTGGTTTCCTTCTTTTTGGACACACTCATGATCATATTGATCAAATGTTTATTCATTTTTCTGTAACATTGAAGAGGGAAAATGTTGGAAGACTACCATTATGAATTGAATGCATTAAGAAATCATACATTCCAGAGCCTGTTTTTCACATAATGGAAGAAACTGTTGACATGGGATGATTTATTCAGGGATCACATGGTGAATAAAAATGTGTTGACCAACTTAATGACATTATCTTCCAACATCAATTTTGTTTCAAAACAATTGATGGGAAAATACTTATATGGGGAAAGAAGTATTCAACTACTACAAAATGTGGGGGTCTTCATCAGTTTTAGCATTTTTGAAGGTCATTCCAGATCATCCAATATTTTCATCAAAGTTATTTTTATTACTATCAGTTCCTGAAATCCATAATGCATAAAGGCATAATAGATATGTAGATTATTCTAAATGCTTGGAAGAAATAAAAAAAGGCCATTAAAGATACATATGAGTACTTTGATGTTGTTTATTTTGTTTGGTGGGAGTATTTTTTCAATGGTCAAAGTGACATAATTTCAAGCTCAACAAATGAAGACACATTTTTTAAGACTCCATTTCGTTGACCACAAAATAAGCCAAATGAATTTGAAGAAATAAACATAGTTAAAAAACAAGAATCCCAAGGTGTTATTGATTTTTCACAAGTAGAGGAACTATAATTGTGTATTGGTTCTAGAAGATCACATGAATAATGTGAAGCCATGGAAGACCTTTATAGGAGTTTGATACATGATATTAAGGAGGGTATCATGATTGAATTCTTAGCAACTAGAGATCCACATGGTTATCCATTCTGGATTGCAAAGGTTATAAATATTGATAAATAAAATGAATGTGTTATAACAATTGAAGTGCATTGGTATGAAACAAGTACACACCCATTCAATGGTGTGTACAATCCAGAGATGGTGGTTGAGAAACATGTTAGTAGAAAGAGAAGAAGAAAGGGTCAAAATACCCTTTCTTTATCCAGGACCATAGAGATTATCGAGAGGCTGCTACCACAAGAAAGAACTAGAAGATGGGAGTCTGTTGAACTAGTTGTAGATATAAATGGATTTTTACATATGAAATTATGGGAATGCATGTAGACTCAAATGGTACATTCATAAAAAATAAAGAAGAGTATGGATCATCTACATCTTCATCCTATCATTATTCTGAAGACAATGTAGACTCTGATGGTATTTCAAAATCCATGAGTTAATTTGAATAGTGTATGAAACATTTTATATATTTTTTATCCATATGATGTTTGTATGGTAACTAGAAATGAGTGTTCTAGCCTACATATGATCTTACATGAAGTTATGAATAATTTCTATGTTTTATGAATTATATGTTTTGATTATGAAGAATATAATAAAACTTACTAGCTCATACATCTTGAATATGGACAATGTAACAATACTTTTAAGAAACAATTTATGTTCCATTCAATGCAATTTGTATTGACTTTTTTAATTAAAAGTAAAAAAATGTTTGGTAATGATGTGGAATTTTTAAAGTATAGGGTAATATTTTCAAGGCATTATGGTGTTGGTTGTGGATCCTGATTATCTTCCTGATTTAGAGGAATTTGTTTTCAGTCGTGTTTATACCCCATGAAGATTTTACACCCTGGAAGAATGTACACTCACAAATCTGATGGTAGAAGTTATGTTAGGGGTTTTTTCCCTAGAAGGAAACCCTCTTTTATGAGGGAAATGTATTGTGGCTATGTATCATTTGTGAATATTGTGTTCTAAGAGAGGATAATGTGA
This sequence comes from Picea engelmannii, assembly GCA_009831015.1. Taxonomy (NCBI): domain Eukaryota; kingdom Viridiplantae; phylum Streptophyta; class Pinopsida; order Pinales; family Pinaceae; genus Picea; species Picea engelmannii. The sequence continues at coordinate 22,196 of ML807129.1, forward strand.
GAGAAAGAAGAGCAAGTTACAACAGGTGTGTTGTGTGTTGTATCCCTTCATTTGCTGGATAATAATAAAGGAAGGACCTGACAATTTATATAGTGGACGTATCCCACACTGGGTGAACCACATATATATGTGTCTCTATTGTATTGTGTATCTTCTGTGTTTTATTTCCACAGTTGTTTTATTTTATTTCTCCACGATCATGTTTTTCTAACAAATGGTATCAGAGCAAAAGGTAACTCGTAGGAAAAGAGGGTTCTTGGTTCAAGTGGGAGCAATGGAAGGAGATGGAAAGTTTAGGGTCGAGAAATTTAACGACAAAAACTACCATTTATGGAAGATTCATATGGAATACTATTTATATAAGAAGGATTTATTCCTACCATTGGGTGGAATAGCCAAGAAGTCGATGATCATGAAGAACAAAGAATGGGAGGTTATTGATCAAAAGGCACTAGGAATGATACAACTGAGCTTGGAAGCATCGGTGGCTTTCAATATTTTTAAAGAAAAGACAATGAAGGAGATGATGGATGCATTGGCTAAACTATATGAAAAACCCTGGGTGTCTGAAAAGGTATTTCTAATGAAGAGATTATTTAATATGAATATGTCATAAAGTGGACCTATTGCAGATCATTTAAATGAATTTCATAAAGTTATTAATCAACTAAGTTCTATAAAAGTGGACTTTGATGATGAGGTCAAGGCTCTTCTAATATTGTGCTCATTTCCAGAAATCTGGAATGGATTGGTCATGGTTGTAAGTAACTCTGTCTCTGGTTCAAACACTCTAAAATTTGATGATGTTGTTGGTGTTATCCTTAGCGAGGAAATGTAATGGAAAAGCACAGGTGCAACATTAGGTAATGTGTTAAACATGGATAACATGGGAAGAAAAAAGGATAGAGGAAAGGGCTCAGGGAACCATGAGAATTATAGGAAGGGAAGATACAAATCCAGACTTGGAAAGATAGAGTGTTGGAATTGTGGAAAGAAAGGACATTTGAATAAAGACCGCAAAGATACAAAGAAACAAAGAGATGGACAGAAGGAGAAAAATCAAGAAGAAAATGTAACAGTTGATCCGTTACAAGATGATTTGATTATTTCTATAGATAATATTTCTGAGTATTGGGTATTATATTCAGGGGATTTATTTCATGCCACACCCCATACGAAACAATTTCTAGATTATGTTCAAGGTGATTTTGGACAGGTTCATTTGGGTGATGGTGCACCATGAAAAATTGTTGGAATGGGAAAGTTAAAAATAAAGCAAAGGAATGGAAACCAATGGTTGTTGAAAGAGGTAAGACATGTTCTAGATATAAGGAAAAATATAATTTCAATAGGGAAGTTGGCAAGTGAAGGTTGTATATCCATATTTACAGATAAGATGTGGAAGGTCACCAAAGGATTATTGGTGATAGAAAAAGGAGAGAAGGTAGGTACATTGTATTTATGTACTGGTAATACTAACTCTTCTATCTCTTTAGCTTCTACATGAGTGGATAAAACATTGTGGCATCATAGTCTTGGACACATGAGTGAGAATGGGATGCAGATACTTCACAAAAGAAATTTGTTGCCAAAACTTAAAAAAAAATGATTTGGATTTCTGTGAGCATTGTGTGTATGGAAAACATAAGAGAGTCAGATGTATGGGGACCATATCAGGTATCATCTCTTGGTATCTCTCATTATTATGTTACTTTTATTGATGATGCAACTAGAAAAACATGGGTTTATTGCATTCAACAAAAATATGATGTTTTTGATACTTTTAAGAAATGGAAATCTTTGGTTGAAAATGAGATAGGAAAAAGGTTGAAGTGTCTCAGATCAGACAATGGAGGTGAATATTGCAGCAATGAGTTTGATGATTACTATTCATACCATGGAATTCATAGAGATAAGATAGTTCTAGGAACACCATAATAAAATGGTGTGTCAAAAAGGATGAACAAGACAATCATGGAGCATGTAAGGAGTGTGAGATTGCATGCTGGTTTTCCCTTACAGTTCTGGGAAGATTTTGTAGATACTGTTTTTTTTTTAATAAACAAAAGACCTTCAAGCTCTTTGGATGGTGGAATTACAGAGGAGGCATGGAAAGGTAAACTAATATTTTTTGAAGACTTTAGATTGTGAAGCATTTTTCCATATTGATAAAGAAAATAAAACAAATCTTGAGGCAAAATCAAAGAAGTGTACCTTTATTGGATATAGTGTTAATGATTTTAGTTATCGCTTATGGGATTATGAAAATCACAAAATAATTAGGAGTATATATGTCATATTCAATGATAAGGTCATGTAAAAAGATCAGTTGTAGGGAAAGATACAAGAAAAAGAAAAACCAAAATACACATTGCTTGATGAGATCACTGAAAAAGAAATTCCAAATGTACCAGAAAATCAAAATGTACAACAAAAGGAGCAACAAGTACCTCAAACTCCTACAAGTGTTGTTAGAATATCTACTAGGTTAAGTATACCCCATGAACGATACTCTCCTTCATTGTATTATTTATTGTTAATTGATTCTGGTGAACTAGAATGTTATGAAGATGCAATGTAGGTAGACACTAAAAATAAGTGGGAGAAAGGAATGAAAGAGGAAATGGATTCCCTCGTAAATAACCAGACTTGGTATTTGGTTCAATTTCCTGCAAGAAGAAGAGCATTATAGAATAAATGGGTTTACAAGTTGAAGGAAGAAGATGGAAGCAAAAAGTAGTACAAGGCTAGACTTGTTGTAAAGAGGTTTGCACAAAATAAAGGTATATATTTTGATGAAATATTTTCTCCTGTTGTTAAAATGAATTCAATTGGGACTATTTTAAGTCTTGTGGTAGTAGAATATTTACATCTTGAACAATTAGATGTAAAAAAAAGTTTTCTCCATGGGGATTTGGAGGAAGAGATTTATAAGCAGCAATGACATGGGTATGAGGTCAAAGGGAAGAAAAATTTGGTATGCAAGTTGAAGAAGAGATTGTATTGCCTAAAGAAAGCTCCAAGGAAATTGTATTTGAAGTTTGACAGGTTTATGACAGAACAAGGTTCTAGTAGATGTCATTTAGATCATTGTGTTTATTTTAAAAATCTAGAAAATGGAAGCTATATTAGCTTGCTATGGTATGTAGATGACATGCTTGTTGTAGGGTCTAATATGCAGGATATAAATATGCTCAAGAAAAAATTGGCTAATTCATTTGCGATGAAGGATTTGGGTGCCACAAAGAATATGCTTGGTATGAGAATAAAAAGACGCAAGAAAAATTGCAAATTAGCATTGTCTCATGGTGAGTACATAGAGAAGGCGTTGGAGAGGTTTAGAATGCAGAATGAAAAACCAGTTAGTACACCTTTGGCCAACCATTTCAAATTAACTAAGGAAATGTGTCCCAAGACACATGAGGAGATAGAATACATGTCCAGGGTCCCTTATTCATCAACAATTGGTAGCTTGATGTATGTGATGGTTTTCACAAGACCATATATTGCACATGCAGTGGGAGTTGTGAGAAGGTATATGAAAAATCCAGGTAAAGAACATTGGGAGGAAGTAAAGTGGATCCTCAGGTATTTGAGAGGTACTACTACTCATGCATTATGTTTTGGAGGTTTAGACACTATTCTACATGGATATGTTGATTCATATATAGCAAGTGATAAAGATAGTAGGAGGAGAACCACAGGGTATGTTTTTACTATAGGTGGAACAAAATTAAGTTGGATTTCAAAACTGCAAAAGGTTGTTTCACTTTCAACAACAGAGGCATAGTATGTTGATGCTATAAAGGCTAGTAAAGAAATGATTTGGTTACAGAGGTTTATGGAGGATTTGGGAAAGAAGAACAAGAATAGAAGGTTGCACTGTGATAGTGAGAGTTCCATTGATCCAGGTGGATATTGGTGGCCACCAACCTTTTCCAACTGGCTCAAAATAGTTTTCTAACAATTTTGGTAACTTATTGTTTTTAGCAATTTTTCAGGTCCTCAAACTTCTAGATCCGTTTTAAGGCCCTAAACAACGTTTTTTGGGAAAATGGGGAGACACATGTAAGTTTCTTAAATGTCTCCCAAAAAATGAATCTCCTCGACAATACCTTTCCAATGGGCTATCATGCACCTAAAACGGAGATCGTATGAAAAAGTTACGACCTCGGGAAGTTGATGTACTAACTTACCCAAACAGAGCCCACATGACTTTTGGCGCTTCATATCCTAGGGTTAGGTTTTTGGATGTATAGGGTTTTTGGCACTCATGCTTATTGTAAAAAGGCCTTTAGATCCTCATTGTAATCATCTTATTGTGAATGAGCACAGCCGTCACATCTCTTCTCATAGATAATCCGCCACCATTCCAGCAAGCTTGTTTTCCGCTGCATTTTACAGTTTCAGCTTATTTACTTATTGAATAGAAAACCAATTTTACTATATCTATGTTATTTTGTGTTAAGCACCTATTAATAATCTATATTCATTTCATTTTGATCATAAAACCCGAATCAATTGTATCAAAGTGGTTTTATCCTTTTCGTCTTAATGCATGTCCCCAACGAGGTCGGAGTACAAAGATTTGGGTCTCGAGCTTGTTTCTCTTGAGGAAAAAAGATCTCGCACACCCAAGTGACCTCTCATGGAAGGAGAAAATAAAGATGACAGGACAGGAGATCCTTTCATAATGTTGCTTGAGGAATCCCTCACACAATAGAGGAATGAGATGATGGATGGTTTTGTGCAAATCCTTCGACAGCTACCAACAAGTGACGCATCTTCTTCGAGAAGAGGCGTTGCCCCATTCAAGGTACAAATAAAATTCGATATGCATATATTTTGATGCAGGAGAATCGCTATCAAATCAAGAAAAGTGGACGTGGAAGCGAACTCGACACTTCATGCATTGAAAGAACCAAAGTCGACTCTAAACCAGCTTGGTAGTAGTGTGGAGACTCTTGAATTTTGC
>ML807129.1:27675-42789 GCA_009831015.1 Picea engelmannii
TTGGATCCTGTAAAACTATGAGGAGGATAAGGGTCGAGAGTCAGTCAACACTTGAAATATAAGGAGAGATAGAGAGTCATTGATCTAAGAGAAGATTGAACCATTGATTTATTTCATAGGAAGGAGACTTCAAGAAATTGGAATTCGGGAATCAGAAGGAAGAAGTAAGTTAACTTCCAAAGTCGCGAAACGCGAAGTCCCGATTTGCGAGAAAGGATCTGGACCGTTGAGTCATAGGAATTCTCAGACCATTGATTTGAGGTGATTGAATTCGGTAGTTCAAAATTCAGGAGAAGGGAGGAGATCCAATTCGTGAGTTCACGAATTGCGAAGTAACATAATGCTCAGAAGAGTGACCCCAAGTCATAGTGAAGGGTCATATTAGCAAAGGTTAAGGGAGGAGATAGCATTCTCTAAGATTTATTCAGATTTCGGAAGGTCAGAGATTCAAGTTGACTCACAGCGGAATACCCGAGTTCACGAAGTGAGAAGCACCTTTTGGTTAGGCATGTGGTCACTGTCGGTGGTCACGTGGCAGGGAAGCTTGCACCTAGTGCAAGTTCAAGTTTTTTTTTAAAACCTGTGGTTTTAGTCATTGAAGGTTCCAATGGGTACCCGAAGGGCCATTCCAGCTTAGAGTCGTGAAATATCCTAGACTGAGAGTTTGCGTAGCCCTTAGAGAGAAGGGGGTCTGCATCAAGTGGTATCAGAGCCTGAAAAAACTTGAATTTTTATTATTTGTGTTAGGAACAGTTGAAATAATTCCTCCAAGGATATGCGTATATCCACCTATTGTAAATCATGTTGTAGGAAGATAAGTGAGAGAACTTCGCACAAGGTTGGAAGCGATGGAAGAAATGCAAAGGAGAACATCTACCACTAGAGATGTCAGTGATGCAGAGAGTGAAGAAATGGAAGTTGAAGAAGCTACATGGGAATATGTGAGCGACGAATGCTTCTTGAAAGTTGTTATGAATTTGGGATCCAGAGAAAAGATAGACGTCCCAATGTATGAAGGTAAATTGGATGTCGAAGAGATACTGGAGTAGATAAGGTCCATGGAAACGTATTTCGACTATGAAGATGTCAATGGAGGAAAGAAGGTGAGACATGATGTCACCAGATTAAAGGGACATGCAACACTATGGTGGGATCAATTGCACGCGGAGAGGAGGAGAAAAGGAAAACATAGGATAAATAATTGGGATAGAATGGTGGCCAAATTGAAGGATAAATTCATACCTAAGGATTACCAAATAAATCTGTTCAGGAAGCCGCAGAACTTGAGACAGAGGAGTATGACAATGAAAGATTACACAGAAGAATTTTATAGGATGAATATTCAGACTGGACAAAGGGAGAAGAATGATGAAAACGTTGCCATGTATATAAATGGCTTGAGATATGAAATCCACAATGAGATTAGCATGATGACCATAAGGATACTGGAAGATCCTTATCATATTTCATTGAAGGCAGAAGAAAATTTGTCTAGGAACCAGAGTTAGCGAAACAGAAGGAGAGGCTCAAATAGAGGTAATGGGATTGTCTATGATAAGGCACTGGAAAATAAGGATGAGAATGAGGAATCATATGGTCATTGTGAAAGGGGAGGAAGTTCCCAAAGAATATTGTTTGGTGGGAGAAATTAATTTCCTCGAGGAAGAGGAAGAGGTAGAGGAGGTGGAGTTAAATGTTATGCCTATGGAAATACAAGACACATGTCTTGGGAATGCCCCGAGAGGAAGAAAGAAGGAGGAGGAAAAGCACACATTTCTAAAGCCCAGAATAATGTGGAAGGAGAGGCAGTAGAAGGAGGACAGAACCTTATGATGAGGAAAGTTATTCTAAATCTAGAGAAATAAATAGAAGACTTGGTTCGGTGAACGAGGTTGTTCAGGACTACTTGTAAAACAAAGGAAAAAGTTTTCAAGATGATTATAGACAGTGGAAGTACTGATAATTTAGTATCTACAGAAATGGTGGAGAAGCTGGAGTTGGAGACAACTGCACACCCAAGCCCATATAAAGTATCGTGGTTTCATAAAGGACATCAAGTAATGGTAAGTCAACAATGCAAGGTTGAATTTAAAATAGGAGGTTATAAAGATGAGATTATGTGTGATGTAATTCCTATGGATGTTTGCCATATTTTGTTGGGGAGACCATGGAAGTTTGATAGGAACATCATTCATGATGGGAGAAAAAATACTTACAACCTAGAGAAAAATGGTAGATCCGATATGTTTCTACCAATATAAGAGAAGAAAAAAGAATAAGAAGTTAGCACAAGAACACTTCTCATGAGTGGGAAGGAAATCTTGAAGGAGATCAAGAAAGATCAAGAAATGCAATTTGTTGTAGTGAGGAAGCCAAGATTTATCCTTACCAATACTTCCATTGATGATTTACCTGAAGAAATCTAGGAATTGTTAGATAATTTTGCTGACATAGTAGTGGATGAGTTACTTCACTCATTACCAGCCATTAGGAGTTTTATCCACCATATTGACTTGATTCCAGGAGCTAGTTTTCCAAATAAAGTAGTGTATAGGTTGACAGCTTGAGAGAATGAAGAAGCTAAGAATCAATTTCATGAGTTGTTGGATAAAGGTTTAGTCAAGGAAAGTCTAAGCCCATGTGTAGTACCAATTGTAGTAAGTCCAAAGAAAGATGGGGGATGGATAATGTGCACATATTCCAGAGCCATCAACAAGATTACCATCAGGTATAGATTTCCTTTACCTAGGATGGATGATTTGATGGATTGTTTGAGTGGAGCAAGATATTTTTCAAAAAAAGACTTGAAGAGTGGATATCATAATATAAGAATGAGAGAGGGAGATGAATGGAAAACAACATTCAAGACAAATGAAGGTTTGTTTGAATGGCTAGTCATGCCATTTGGATTGACAAATGCTCCAAGCACATTTATGAGGTTGATGAATGAGGTACTAAAAGAATTAATAGGTAAATTTTCCATTGTATATCTGGATGATATATTAGTTTTCAGCAAAATAGAGGAAGAACATTTAAAGCACTTGACATTAGTGATGAGGATATTGCAACAGGAAAAGTTGTTAATAAACTTGAAGAAAAGTTATTTTATGAAGATAGAACTCATATATTTGGGTTTTTTGATTTATTCAAATCAATTGAATATGGATCCAGAGAAGGTGAGAGCAATCAAAGAATGGCAGTCACCATGGAGCATATTTGAGGTGAGAAGTTTCCATGGGTTAGCAAGTTTTTATAGAAAGTTTATCAGAAATTTGAGTGGCATATGTGCACCCATAATGGACATTGTGAAAAAGAAACATAAGTCTTTTAATTGGACAGAGGAGGATGAGAAAATCTTTAGACTGTTGAAAAAGAAGATAACAGAACAACCAATTCTGGTTTTACCATATTTTGGAAAAACATTTCATATGAGATGTGATGCAATTGGAATAGCCATTGGAGTAGTCATGAGTCAAGATAATATGTCAGTTGCTTATTTCAGTGAGAAGTTGAATGACACCAAGGAGAAATATTCTACATATGACAAGGAGTTTTATGCAATGATTCAAGATTTGAAGAAATGGAGACATTATTTAATTCCAAAAGAGTTTGTCTTGTATAGTGATAATCAATCTTTTCAATTCATTACTAGGCAAGAGAAGATGAATCAGAGGCATGCTTAGTGGGTAGAATTCATGCAGAATTTTACTTTTGTCATTAAACATATTTTTGGAAGTGCTAATAAAGTTGTAGATGCTTTGAGCAGGAGGAGTTTGGTTATACAGGAATTCCAAGTGAAGACCTTAGGATTTGAGCACCTTAAGGAAATGTATTAGGAAGATCCAGATTTTAAGGAGGCTTGTGAAGCATATGAAAATCCTTTGTCGAGGGATAACAATTTATGGGTAGAATATTTAATCCAAGATGGATTTTTTTCTAAGGGAAGTCAATTGTGTATACCAAGATGCTCAATGAGAGATAATTTGTTGAAAGAGAAACATAGTGGAGGTCTAGCCAGACATTTTGGTCATGACAAAACATTTGCGTAGCTGAATAGTTTGTATTATTGGCCAGGTCTAAGGGAAAATGTGTAGAAATTTGTAGACCAATGTAATATTTGTCAACATGCAAAAGGGAAGAGACAAAACACTAGTTTGTATCAGCCATTGCCTATTCCAGAAAGGCCTCGGGATGCAATTAGTATGGATTTTGTATTGGGATTACCTAGAACCTAGAAAGGAAGTGATTATGTATTTGTCGTGGTTGATAGATTTTCTAAAATGGCACATTTCATACCATTCTAGAAAAAAAATGATGCTACACACATAGCCAATTTGTTTTTCAGAGAAGTTGTGAGACTACATGTATTACCCGGAAGTATAGTCTCAGAAAGGGACACTAAGTTTGTAGGACACTTTTGGAGGACTCTATGGAAGAGGCTGGGAACTAATTTATATTTTAGTTCAACATATCACCCTCAAACAGACAGACAGACTGAAGTAGTGAACAGGAGTCTGGGAAATTTGTTAAGGAGTTTAGTCACTGAACAAGGTCGTCAGTGGGATCAGATTCTAGCACAGGAAGAATTTGCATTTAACAATTCAGTTAATAGGAGCACTAGGAAAAGTCCATTTGAGATAGTATATGGAAGACAACCAAGAGGGGTTGAAGAATTGAGATAATTGAATCAAGATGAATTCAGAAGCGTTGGAGAAGAAGAATTTTATACAGAAATGCAAAGACTTCATGATCAACTTAGGAGTTAGATACAGGATAGTAATCAAAATTATAAGAACACAATTGATCAGAAAATAAGGGAAGTTCAATTTGAAGTGGGAGATGAATTTTTAGCTCATTTGAGAAAGGAAAGGTTTCCAAGAGGAACATATAATAAGTTAAAGATGAGAAGATAGGACCATGCAAGATCCTTAGAAAATTTGCAGCAAATGCTTATGAGATGGAGTTGCCAGACAATGTTGGGATATCACTGATATTAAATGTTGCAGACATGTATCCTTATAGCAGCAACGAATCAGAAAAATTAGATGATGAGGAAGAGATTCAGTGGTAAAAATAGATGCCCACAGTAAAAAAAAATCAGATGGAGAAAATCTTAGAACAAAGAGTTGGAAAGAAAACCAGAAGAAATATGTATCCTGAATATTTATTGAAGTGGAAAGATCACCTAGTGGAAGATTGAAGTTGGGTAACAGAACCTGATATTTTGAAACATGGAAAAAAAGTGAAAAATCTCATGGACAGGAGTCCATGAATATTTTGGCCAGAGGATTATGATGTAGGATCATCGCTATCAAATCATAAAAAGCGGAGGTGGAAGCGTACTCGACACTTCATGCATTGAAAGAACCAAAGTCGACTCTTAAACATCTTGGTGGCACAGTGGAGACTCCTGAATTTTGCGTTAATTAAATTAGAGTATGTAAAGTTGGGCCATCGTTTGAAATGACAGAGTGATTGTAAATCCTTACACGACTGTGAAATATTATAGGTGTAGGATATTTTCTCTGATTAGTCATTAGGTTGCATTTAATTAAGTGATTAGGTAACCACTGGAGTAGAAGGTGATAGAACTTAGATAAGATAGAGAGGAGCCGGAAAAGTGCTCGGTTAGACAAGTTTTCATTGTAGTGCTTGTAAGGGGGCGGTACCTGTAATTACTGATTTTTTTTTAAATGAATAGAACAAAGGAAATTTATTCACTGTTATGATGAGTTCGTGAATGTATGAAGTTCATGGTGAATGAATAATTAAATAAGTTTCAAATATTTATCTTCTGTAAGTTATGCAAGGAGTGCATACCGAACGCAAGGAGTGCATGTGAGAGAGTCTTTTTCGACTCGAAGTTCATAAGAGATAGAGTGGGGATTTTGTATGCAGAGTGTGAATATTGAGCGCAAGGAGTGCGCGTAGAGGAGAACTTATTTCAAGTTTGAAAGTTCAGGAGGGATAGAGACTTGGAAGAGTTTTGAAGGAAGGATGAGGGTTGAAGTCGCCTCGTGGAAATAAATCTCAGAAGATTTTACACCAAATTATTTGGTAAGGAGTCATTGAGAGTTTTGACGGATGGTCAAAATTCCTAGAGGGAGAAGTGTCAATATCCGTGGGTCGTTTGATACTATAAAATTGCGAGGAGGATAAGGGCAAAGAGTCAGTCAACACTAGAAAGCTCAAAAGAGATAGAGAGCCATCGATCTGAGAGAAGATCGAACAGTTGATTTCTTTCATAGGAAGGAGACTTCGGGAAATTGGAAATTGGGAATTAGAAGGAATAAGGAAGATAACTTCCAAAGTTGAAAAAGTGAAGTCCCGATTCGTAGGAAAGGATCTAGACCATTAAGTCATGGGAATTATCGGACCGTTGATCTAAGGTGATTGAAGTTAAGAGTTCAAACTTTGGGAGAAGGGAGGAGATCCAATTCACGAGTTTGTGAATTGTAAAGTCCCGTAGCGCTTGGAAGAGTGGCCCCAAGTCATAGCGAAGGGTCATATTGGTGAAGGTTAAGGGAGGAGCTAGCATTCACTAAAATCTATTTGGAGTTCGAAAGGTCGGAGAGTCGGGTTGACTCACAGCGGAATACTCGAGGTCACGAAGTGCGAAGCGCCTTTTGGTTAGGCCTATGGTCACCGTCGATGGTCATGTGGAGGGGAATATTGCGCCTGGTGCTAGTTCACTCAGGTGGAGTTACATAAAAATACCTATGGTTTTAGTCGTTGAAGGTTCCACTGGGGACCCAAAGGGCCATTCCGGCTCAGAGTCTTGAAATATCCTAGACCAAGAGGTCGTGCAACCCTTGGAGAGAAGGGGGTCTGCACCATATTTGAAGGTCAGATAGATGCAAATATTGTAGACAAGTGGTTTAATCCACTAGAAGGGTATTTTTATGTCCATAACTTTTCGAATATAGAAAAGATTACTTTTGCGCTCCTCAAAGTCGTTCCCCGTGTCAAAGATTGGTGGGAAACGTTCTATGAGCAAAAGGAAACATAGGAACCTTCATTATTTACAGTCACGGCCACCTAGGAATCCTTCAGGGATGCTATTAAGGAACAATACTACTCTTTCAGAAGTTATGATGACCTTTATACCAAATGGACCACACTGCGGCAAGAATGAGACCAAGTAGTGCCAGATTTCATAAATATATGCCATACCTTACACACCAAGATGGGTATCAAAGATTCAGAGTGAAATATGGTTCTAAAGTATTGCGCTTCTTTGCATAGATACATCCAGACCGAAATAGAATTTCTAGATGTCTCATCCTTAGGCACGACCTACCAATATGCCATCAAAATCGAGCAGAATCTCAAACAAAAGATGTGGAAATTTGGGCCTGGAAACCCCTCACAACAAAAGCTAGGAAAGGGTGGCCCCAACCGACAAAACAAAGGAAAGAGAAAATATGGATAGTATTAGGACAACTAGTCGAAGATGAAAGCAAAGAAGGAAATAAGAAAGACAAAGAAATACACCAGGAAGTGGTGCGACTTCCATAAGAGACCTTGGCATAACATTGTTGACTATCGCTCAAAGAAGTCGTTGGTGGCCGAAGTGAAAGCCTTTGAATCAAATGTGGGTTCTGACTCTGAGTCAGAACCGAAAATGGGAATATGGATCATTGACATGGAACCTAGTGTCATTTTTTCTACCACCAAGCTCTAGCCTAGTGAACTAGACGAGCCAGAATAAGGAGAGCACCTCTTCCATTCACAACTGTGGGTAAAAGGTACCTCGCTACACATCATCATTGATAGCGGTAGCCATAAAAACCTCATCTCAGCAGAGGTCATCAAGTGGTTGGCCTTGCCAATAATGCCTCACCCACAACCCTACAACACTTGATGGCTCTTCCAAGGAAGGAAACGATCTCTACGTCAGCCAACAGTGTCGACTGTCGTAAGAAATCAAGCCCTTCAAAGACGAGGTATTGTTTGATGTTTCTCCTCTCGAAGTTTGTGATGTTATTTTGGGCTAACCTTATTTATGGAAATTTCATGTTTTAGATGAGTCTAGGCCTTGTAGTGTTATTATTACTTTGAACAGTAAATTGTACAGGATACCCGAGGCAGTCCCACCTAGTGCTATTTCCTTGATCTCTACTAAGAAATGTAAGAAGGTCATCTCTTAGACGAGGAATTTTTTCTTCTTTGTGATTCATTCTCAGAATGAGAAAAAGATCACAACCACATCCAGGGTCTCTGTGGTCGACCTCTCCACATAGTAGAAGTAAGTAGATAAGGTCATGGAAGAACACTCAGATATGTTCTCCTCACCTACCAGGGTACCTCTGCACTTCCAGGTCAAGAAACCCATCGATCTGACCCCCGATGCACCGCTTCCCAATGGGCCAGTATATCCTTTCTCTCTATTAGAGAATGAGGAGATCAAACGATAGATTCAAGAACTGCTACACAAGGGGCACATCTGTTCCATACAATCACCTTGTCGAAGCCTAATTGTGCTAGTATAAAATAAATATGGAACCTGACAACTCTGCATTGATTACCGAGCTATGAATAAAATCACATTCTGAAACCGGTACCTGATTCCCAGAATCGATGACCTTCTTGATCAACTCATGGGGGCCAAATACTTCAGTAAGATTGATCTGAAGTCTGGCTACCACCATGTCCTGATAGAATAGACAGATGTATGGAAGACCGCCTTCAAGTCAAAGGAAGGCCTTTTTGAATGGTTGGTCATGCCCTTTGGTTTGACAAATGATCCAACCACTTTCATGAGGATGATGGACGATATCATGTGACTATTCACCAATTCTTTTGTAGTGGTGTATCTGGATGAAATTCTCATTTACAACAAGACTTGGGCCGAACACTTCCAGCATATTCAGTAGGTTTTGCACACCATGCGGCAGCACAAGCTATACGCTAACTTGGAAAAATGCTCCCTTGGAATGGACAGGTTCCATTACCTAGGCTACATCGTTGATCAGCATGGCGTACATGTGGATCCATCCAAGATCCAATTCATCCCATGACTGGCCATCCCCAACCACACTCACTGAGCTTCAGAGCTTCTTGGGACTTGCCAATTTCTACCGCAAGTTCATGTTGGGATTCTCACATATTGCATGGGCCCTCATCCAAATAACTAGAAGTGGTGGTAAGGAGAAATTTGTGTGGGTCCAGTCCCAACAACAAGCGTTCTATGATTTGAAGCAAAGTTTGTGCTCAGCCCCAGTACTTTCACTACCAAACCTATAGTATCCCTTTGAGATAAAGACAGATGCTTCAAACTATGCTATGGGTGTCGTTCTCACTCAACATGGCCACCCTGTGGCCTATCATAGTGAGACACTATTAGATTTTGTTTGTAAGTACCCTACTCACGACAAAGAAATATACTCCATTGTGCAATCCTGTTTCCAGTGGAGACATTACATTCTTGGGAAGAAGATAGTCATCCACATTGATCATAAGCCACTGCAATTCATGCAAACAAAAGGAAAATTGCAGAATGACCGCAATCAAAAGTGGTCCACATACTTGCATAAATTCCACCTCAACATCAAGTATAAAACAGGAAGCACCAACTGTGTTGTTGATTTCCTCATCAGACTGCCAGTTGCAGCACTCACCACGGTGCTAGACTCTTGCGGCCATGAGACCTCTGGATGGACCCAACTCTATGAGACAGACCCAGACTTTTCCACCACCTACCAAATCTTGGGTGAAAATGAAGTTGTCGATAATTTCCATCTTTAGGATGGGTTGTTGTGTCGTCTAGGCCATATCTATGTTCCATCAAGCCAGCAAGTGAAGATGATATGGGAAGCCATATACAGTCAGGTGGTAGGACACTTCATCATCAAAAATAATGCGGCGATGGTACAGAATCATTTCTACTGGATGAAACTTCAACATGAGGTCAACAAGTATATCAGGTCCTGCACTGCCTGTGCAATTTCCAAACTGACCACTAGGAAACATGACCTATACACCCCTCTTCCTAATCCTGACAGGCCATGGGAATCCATCTCAATGGAATACATGTCGGGCCTCCTATCAACCAAGTGGGGAAATGCCTGTGTTTTTTTTGTTGTTGATCACTTTTATAAGATGGCGATTATGGTTGCCTACAAGAACAACATCACAATAGAGGCCAGTGCCAAGCTCTTCTTTGAATGAGTTTGGGTAGATTTTGGAATCCCACAAACCATTGTCTCAGATCGGGACAATCGATTTCTTAGCACATTATGGTCGAGTCTTTGGTCACTCTTGGACACCAATCTCACCAAATCCACRTCCTTCCACCCCCAGACAAATGCCCAAACCGAGGTCRTAAATTGAATGATTGTGCATATCCTTYGCATGTACAATTCCAAGAACCCTCTCACATGGGATGATATCCTTCCCTATGTCTAGCATAGCTACAACCGAGCYYTGCATAGCTCAACTGACCACAACCCCTTTCAGGTGGGGTGGGATTCCAACCATTGAGTCCCATAGATGTTTCACTTCCCCTTGCGGTCACCTYGACCGACTCATCTACTGCTCCAACTGAAGCTGACAAAACCACCTGGTTCATTGAGAAGATCTAGCACATCCACCAAYAGGTTTAGGATATCCTAYAGAAGTCCAATGACAAGTACAAGCAATGCCATGATCAACATCGGGTGCCAAACAAGTTTCAGGTGGGCAACAAAGTTTGGTWGCACTTGCAAAAAGAACGACTTACAGGACCCCATCAGAAGCTTTTACCACTCCATTATGGGYCRTACACCATCACCAAGGTTGTGGGGGATAATKCTTTTGAGCTCAACATTCCTCCTTTCCTTGGCCTGCACCCAATGTTCAATGTGGATCTCCTTCACCCTTATTTACCACCATTATTGGACACCTCAGAAATAACAGAACAACTGACACCAATAGAGCTCAACCCTGACTGTATACAAAAGGCATCCAATGATCATATTGTGGACACATATATCAAGGTCACTCGATAACAAAGGATCCAACTTTATTGAGTCGTTAAAGTAGGGAAGCTCTTGCCCCAAGGCAAGTGGCTCACTCGGGGCCAAATTCAATAGAAATTTTCTCATCTAATGGGGGAACTCAACGCAATGGAGACCATTTCCTCCTAAGGAGGTAGGATTGATCGAGGTGGATGTTGGCGGCCACCTACCTTTTCCAACTGGCTCAAAACAGTTTTCTGACAATTTTGGTAACTTACTATTTTTAGCAGTTTTTCGGGTCCTGAAACTTCTAGAGTCGTTTTGAGGCCCTAAATGACGTTTTTTGGGAAAATGGGGAGAAAAATTCCCTTTCCTATGTTGTTTCCCCAAAAATGAATCTCCTCGATGATACCTTTCCAATGGACTATCATGTGCCTAAAAATGAGATCGTATGAAAAATTTACGACCCCGAGAAGTTGATGTACTAACTTACCCAAATGAGGCCCACATGACGTTTGGCGCTTCATCTCCTAGGGTTAGGTTTTTGGATGTCTAGGGTTTTTGGCATTACTGTTTATTGTAAAAAGGCCTTCAGAGCCTCATTGTAATCATCTTCTTGTGAATGAGCGCATCCGTCACATCTCTTCTCAAATATAAGCCACCACCATTCCAGCAAGCTTGTTTTCCGCTGCATTTTACAGTTTAAGCTTATTTCCTTATTGAATAGAAAACCAATTTTACTGTATCTCTATTATTTTGTGTTAAGCAACTGTTAATAATTTGTAGTCATTTCATTTTTCTCATAAAATATGGATCATCCATTCATATTTCAAAGAGCTCAGCCTTCCATTCGAATACTAAGCATATACAGCTCATGTACCATTTCATATGATGCATCTTGGAAGATGGACATTTGAAGTTGGAAAAGATACACACTAGCCAGAATCTTGCAGACAAGTTAGCAAAGGGAGTAACCAGGGAGAAAATCAGTTCCTTCTTAGTTTTAGTTGGTCTTCAAGCATGAAGGTGAAGATGAGAAATTTTCCCAATCCAAAAAGGATCATAGTCCAACAGATACAACAACGATGGAGTTTTTTAGATCAGTTTCCAAGTGAGAGATTGTTGGTTGTGGAGCCTGATTATCTTCCTAATTCAGAGGCCTTTGTTTTCAGTCATGTTTATACCCCATGAAGATTTTACACCTAGGAAGATTGTACACTCATCCACACGGAGGAGTGCAGGGGGGCTTGCCCCTCTTGCCAAGTTTGGGGGAAAGCGGGTGCCTGAAGGAAAATTTTCCTTGTAAATGTATATTGTAATTTCATATTAAATCTGGTCCATACATTATAAGGTCACATATCAGATGGTAGAAGTAATGTTAGGGTTTTTTTCTCTAGAAGGCAACCCTCTTTTATGAGGGAAATGTATTGCGGCTATGTATCAATTGCAAATATTGTATTCTAGGAGAGGATACTGTGAGAGAAAGAAGAGGAATTTGCAATAGGTCTATTGTAGTATGTATCCCTTCATTTGATGGATAATAATAAAGAAAGGATCTGGAAATTTCTCTGGTGGACATAGCCCACACTGGGTGAACCATGTATATCTTTGTCTCTATTTTTTAATGTATTTTCTGTGTTTTATTTCTGTATTTGTTTTATTATATTGCTCTGTGATCTTGTTTTTCTAACATATGTATTATATTCTTCTTAGAGTGATAAAACAACCTTTAAAAATAAAACATTTAAGGGTTTATTTTATGATTGTATTTACAACAATGATTCTTTCTTATACCACTTTTAAAAAAAATCTGTTTTAATCCTCCAATTTTAGAATGAGTGTTATTGGTAGCATTTCTTTTCAATTTGATGGTTGATTTTTAGGTTTTGGTTTTAATGGTACCAACTGTTAAGAATAATATTTCAAATGAGCTATAATTTTAATGTTTAGAATATTTTTTTTACTTTAGGTAACATCACTTTTTTATTTTGGTGTTGATTTTAAGGTTTTTATGAGCAACTATATGAGTTTTGAAGGCCATGCTTGAAAAATGTTGTAATTTTAACCGAGGTTAGAAAAAATGGTGCTACTAGTAGCACCATTGTTTCATCTAGGGGTTGATTTTCATGTTTCTTATGCAACAATATGGGTTTTAAGGGTTAGAGTTCTTGTTTTGAGGTCACAGTTCTTGTTAAGTTGGTAACTTTGTTGAAAATGTTGATTGCATGTATGGGTCCTCACCTATGTAGACTTAAATTAAAAATGAGTTAAGAATCTGATAAAGAGATTACATTGGATTGTGGTACCCACGAAATAGGGCTTCTCGATTGCTAGGTGATTTAAGCACAAACATGCCAACAAAAGGATGGAATCATTGCAAATCAAAATCCACAGAGATACGTGTCAAGTGTTTCATGAAACTATGGTTTTGTAAAAAATGAAAACTAAATGATATCATATTTCAATTGCAATAATGAAGAAAATGCACCAAAACATCAGGGCATTGAGACAATGGTCCAGCAGCATATAAATATGGAATCCTACCAAATATTTAGGTTTTTTTGTGCCATGGTTGAATAACCAAAAAAGGATTTTTCAAAGAGAAGAATTGAAATTTTAACTAAGAGTGGGTTAGCACAGAAACTTATAGAAATGTATATGCAAAACGTAGGAGAAATTGTCTGTTCTCAATATGGAAAGGACATTATTTTTGAGGTACAAAATGGTGGAGTTGAAGATATTATTTGGTAGGTAGAAGCTGACAATTTTACTACTCTTCATAGAGCCATAGCAAATGTGGGTGTTTTCCCTTGACTAAGTGATGAAGAAGGCACTCAAAGTGATGAACATGTATTTGTGCAATACCACTCCAATAGGAAAATAAATGAGTTGATATTCAAGTCTCATGTACCTGATGGTGTCAATTCTCCCTCATTTGTTTCTATTTTGTTGGATGTCTCATTAAAGGGAAAGTGTAATATGTGGGCTCAAGGACATAGTGAAAAAGTTGTTTGTGTGTTCTTAGATTGTTCGGACTTGAAAGTGAAAAACATGGAAATGTTTGAGCTTCAACCACTCGTTGATGTTGTTTTGTTGAAGATCACAAGTGATAAGAATGTTTAGGATGTTATACAGCCACATCCCACACACTCACAAGGCCACCAGACCATTTCCCCACTGGCTTATTTATGGCCATGACTTGAAACAATATTACATTCTATGTGCTAAATTGTTTTCAAGTTTTTATGTGCAATAATATTGTTTCAAGTTTTCATAAATTCCATTTGTGTCAGGGAGAGAGAGTTTTCATATATGAAAACGAATAATCATAAATAACATGACCAACATTCAATTATCTCAAATAGTTAATTGTGCCTCAAAACTGCTAAAAATCAAGGTTTTGATTTAATCATGCAAAATCCAACCATAGCCATGGTGTCATATCCACACATAAAAAGGGGGTTAGCAATTAAAGAATTGCCACATTCAAGTTCAAGAAGGCCAACATGTACAAGAGCATCCCGGGTTAGTTGTTCCACAAAATCAAAGAAAATTATAACAAAGATTTGAGGCGAAAACCTAAAGAAGGGGGATCATACGGTTCTCTTCCACGGTCGACCACAAAGAAAATTCCATCAGATCACAGTCATGGATGGTAATGGATGGAATTAATATTATTTCATAATATAAATAACACACAAAGATCCACAAGACTGCAATTGATGAGAATGCCATGTGTATTAAGCCAAATATTTTGTAGGAATTCCAACAAAACTTGAGATAAGAAAGAAGATTCTTGTTGTTCGGAGGTTTCTACTTGTACGAAGGGATAATTATAAAGAAATGAACACAAATCGATGAGGAGGGGGAGCTCCTCGAGCTATACTGGAAGGAATTTTGGATACTACCAAACAAATTTCTCTTGCCAGGGGGTATTGCATTATCTCTTGAAAAGAGAATTGATGGTCGAAGAACACTTGAAATTTTATTAAGCTTCTTTAAAAAATAAAATATTGTAGGGTTGTAAAAAAAGTTTTTAAAACCTTTTATTCTTATCAAGGTTGAATAACACATTGAAATACCTTCATGTATTTTGGAAGATTCATTTGAGTGAAGTAATGCTGATGTTATCACATTTTTGTTAGTCATTTTCTAAAATGTTTTACTCGAATGTTAT
>ML807129.1:65018-121191 GCA_009831015.1 Picea engelmannii
CAGCTCTGTATTCTCTTTCTTCCCCTTCTAGGTCCCTATTTGCTTTGACCCTTTGTTTGCCTGAGTCATCTTGTTTTGGCCCGTCCTTGGTTTCTTGGGCACTGGGACTTCCGAAAGCTATGTTTCCACATGCGTTGCCTCTCCTTCTGTTGTTATTTCTGGTACTTCCTGGGTAATGGTTGGGATCCTCCATTCATCGGGCTATTCACTGATGACCATGTCTATATAACCTTCTGCGATGCAGTAGTGCATCGGTAGCCATTTTTTATCTAGATCCTGCCTTGGTTGTATCTACATTGTTTGTCTTGTGGCCCGGAAATTGATGATGTATGCATATCGTGCAACACCCTTTGGTGTTATTCTCCATGACTGAATGATGGCTTCCTATATGTCTCATAGGTATGCTTCAAATATGATTCCATTCTCCCTCTTATGCATGGCCTGTGGCCCAGATCTCAGTAATAGTATCTCGCTCCCGCTGGTTGCGGTTTAGTGCAAAAAATTACATACTTTGGTTCCCGCCATCCCATGAAGGCTATTAGGGTGATCAACCATGAGTAATAAAATTTTGTGCCTAAGTACTATGCATCCTTGCAGTCCACTTGAAAAAAATTCAATAGATATGGTGCCTGGCTCATAAAGGTGCCTTCTGTGCACTGAGCTGCAACTGCAATGACTCTTGTTGGTACTTCCTCTTTGCAACATTTTCAGAGCAATTTGCAAACTAAGATATTTGCGCCCAGTTGTGTAGATGCATTGTTGATTCGTTTGATTATGATGCCCCTCGTTCATCTGGTAGTGCCATCTTTTTTCTTTGTCTCTTCTGCCAATGTTTTCTCCTTGGATTTGTTGTCCAGAATCAACGCGGGATCCATACCCCGAATGGGTAGTCCTGTTATCTGCACGATCAACTCAACAGTTATGGGGACAGGTTTATCCCACCATATATACCCTCCATGTGTGACTACTAACAATTTCTTGACGCATGTTTTCGCATACTAGCCTCTGCCAAAATGTGGTAGCTTCAACAAACCTAAGATTCCTATTCTGTCTAGCGCAACTTCCCACTGGTGTGGTTGGCTAATTGTTCCTCCAGGTTGGTTTATGGTTATGGCCTGCATAAAGACGCTCTGTGCAAGTTCTAGGAACTTGGTTTTGTCTGATACGTCATGGTCGAAATACTTGAGCTTCCCAACCTGACCCAGTAGATGTCGTTCTACCTGTACTCCATATGGTATGCATGGTAGCAAACTTTCTGCTACAAGTTTCTTGCGAGGTGAGATCAATATCTGAACTCTGTCTTCCTACCGTGGTGGTTGGTTAGAAGTTCCAACAACTTCTGATTGTTCCCCCATCATCCATTTTGGCCAAGCCGAGGTAGTTCCAGCGGTGTCCTCTGTTGGTTGACCTAGGTTGGTTGCTTGCGACTCTCTAGTTGCACTATTTCTCCCAGATTCTGTGTCGTTATGTTAACTTCCACATCTTCTTGAGTGCTTTCTGGTTGCACTCCCTGTTGGGTTTCCGATTCCTCGTTTTGAAGCTCCTACGCCTCTACTGGCGTATCCTCTTTCATGGTCCTTGCTTGTGGTTGTTGAATCTCTTCCATTATCGATGTAGGGTTCACTGGTATTGCCTATGGGGATGGGATCTCATTGATATCGATGATATCCCAATGTTGCTGCTCGTTTTCCTCCAACAGTCCTTGTGACCTAGTTTGAACCCTAGTCGGTCTTATTGTCTGGCCTGGTTCTGCTGGCTTCGATGGTGCCATAGTGGTGAATGTCGAACGTTTGCTGATTTCGAATGACTTTGGTGAGCTCTGTGGTCTCACTCTATTCATTCTGGATGTTATTGCTCTCTCTCTATTCTCCTTTCACGAATAGACTAGTTTCTCCCGTGATCGCATGTTGTATGGGCTTGTCATGAAGCTTGTCGAGGAAGATTCCTCCATGATGTGATTAATGCACCATAACTGTGGGTTCAATGCATCTATGGTGGTTTCATACTTGCCATTATGCTTGCTTTATCGTCTCCTGTTGGCGTGTTTAATGTGATGTTCCCTCAGTCCTTGCCTTTCTTTAATTCTGCTTAGTGTTGTCCTGTCATACTGCTTTTGCCGACTTTCTGTTTCCCACTCGTTTTTCTTTGTTATGTAACCGTTGTCCTTGCCTTTGATGAATTTATGTTTCAAACGTCATGTGGCCTTTCTCTCTCTGGCGTGCTGCGCTCGTTTTAGTCTTGTTTCCTTTTTGTTCTCTTTTTGATTTAATATATATATTTATATATTTATTTATTTTTACTGCGCAGTGGGTGGTCGACCATCTTTGTACAACTTCAGTTGACTCCCATTGATGATTCCACTGAGTTCTGTTCCTGCTAAATATCTTAACAACATAGCTCCTTCATCTTTGACAGATTGTACCTCGTATGGTCCTAGCCAATGCATTCTAAGCTTCCCCGGGTGCTGAAACGATTTGTTGTCATAGAACAATACTAGATCTCCTTCCTTGAACGTCTTCTTCTTGATGTGTCGATCGTGCCAAGCTTTGTCTCTAGATTTCTGCACTTGTTGATGGAATCCTGCCAGGATTCAGTCTTCCTCCATTGACAATAACTGATTCAGTCTTTCTTGTATTGCACCCCATTCTGTCATTTGTGTGATAGCTGCTACGTGTAATCTAGGTACTAAAAATTCTAATGGCACTACTGCTTCTTGGCCATAGACTAGTTTGAATGGTGTGTGCCCTGTCAAATTTTTTCATGTAGTCCTATACGCCCATAATATTGTTGGTACTTTGAGGTCCCAGTTGTCTTTGTTGACATTACAGATCTTTGTTAGTGTGTTCTTGAGAATTTTGTTGAAGGCTTCTACTGTGCCATTTGCTTGTGGGTGATATGGTGTGCTCTTCTGGTGATGAACTTAAAACTCTTCGAGCATCGCACAAATGGTGTTGTTTATGAAGTGTGTGCCTTGGTTTCTCACAAAAAATCTTCGGCACCCAAATATGGTGATTACTTGTTCAAACAAGAAGTGTGCAGATGTCTCTGCATTGTAGTCTTTTACTGGTGTGGCTTCCACCCATCTTGTTAGGTATTCCTTCATGGTGATGATGTATCTTGCCCCTATCCTTTTGGCTGGTGGGTTAATGGGTCCGACAAAGTCTAATGCCCACTTATCAAATGCATGCAATGTTACTTGTGGTAGTAGTGGCATCTCGTCCCTTCTGTTGGGTTTGCCTACCCTTTGACCGATATCGCATCTTTGACAATATTCTTTCGAGTCCCTGTGAATCGTTGGCCACCATAGTCCTACGCGTAATACCTTCTGTGTGGTATCTTTTCCTGCATAATGTCCTCCTACGATTCCCTCGTGGGATTCTACTAAAATTCTTGGTCATTCATGCTCTAATACGTACCTTCGTAAAATTTTGTCTGCGCCCATCTTGTATATATGTCCTACAATTAGTTGATAGTCGACTGTGCAAACTACTAGGTTCTTCTTCTGCATGGTGGTATATTCTTGTGACACAGTTCTTAAGTACTGGATGATCTCTGTGAAGTAGTCATCAGAAATCTGTACTGAGAATAACTGTGCATCTGGAAAGGTGTCTTCTAGATTCGTAGGTTCTTCTCCATTTGTGACCCTTGACAGGTGGTCAGGTCCTACATTCAATTTTCCTGGTTTAACTATTACTTCAAAATCAAATTCTTGAAATAGCCATAACCATAGACAGATTCTCCCCCCCAACACTGGCTTGTTGACTAGGTATTTCAGGGTTGAGTGATCTGTAAACATCTTAAAGTGTTTCCCCAATAGGTAATGTCTGAACTTCTACAGTGCATAGACCATATCTAGGCCTTCTCTTTCTGTCGTGTTATAATTCTATTCTGAGTCTGATATTTTTTTGCTCGCGAGCGTTATCAGATGATCCAAGTCTCACGCTCATGGCTACACTAAGATAGCTCCAAGTGCTATCGTTGATGCATCTACATGCACATGGAATTTATTTTCCCAGTTTGGAAATACTAATATCGGTGAAATAACCATATTTTCCTTTAGGGTATCCAAACCGTGTTGACATTCATCGTTCCATTGGTATTTGGTATCCTTCCTTAACAAATTTTCCATTGGTGTTGTGATCTGTTGATATCCTTTGATGAATTTCCTATAGTATCCGGTGTGCCCTAAAATTTCTCTTAGCTACCATACTATTTTCGGTGCTGGTAAGTTAACAATGACAACGATCTTGGTTGGATCCACTAACAAGCCTTGTTTTCATACTATGTGGCCGAATAATATCCCAAACGGTGTTCCAAATATGCATTTCTTGATATTCAGTGATATCTGACACTGTCTGCATCGTTCTAACATTAGTAGTAAAACCTCCACATGGTTTTTAAATAGACTGTAAACTGTCCAATCATCCAGGTATACTTCGAGGAACTAATGGATGAATTCCTTAAATGTTGCAATGACTACTCTGGAGAATATTGTGGGTGCATTCTTCAGTCTGAACGGCATGACTGTGTACTGATAAGATTCTCATTCCATCGCAAACGTGGTCTTGTGTATTTCCTCTTGTGCTATCTTAATATGATGGTAGACTGAGAATCCATCAGTGAATGAGTAAGCTTCATGTCCCCCCACATTCTCTAACACTTCATCTGTGAACGGTGTAGGGAATGGGTTGTGTAGGCATGTATCGTTCAACTTCCTCAAGTCGACACATATCCTAATCCCTCTTCCTTGTTTCTTGTCCTATACTACCATCGGGCTTATCCATTCTGATTCCTCAACTGGTTTGATGATGTCGACTTCGAGCATCCGATCGATATCATCTTTCACTTTTTATTTATATATGGGGTTCATTCTATAGGGTCATTGTTTTATAGGTCTCACTTCAGGTCTGAGTGGTATCTTCATTTCTCCCAGTTCTCCT
Source organism: Picea engelmannii (assembly GCA_009831015.1). NCBI lineage: Eukaryota > Viridiplantae > Streptophyta > Pinopsida > Pinales > Pinaceae > Picea > Picea engelmannii. The sequence goes on from ML807129.1 coordinate 69,959, forward strand.
ACTATACCCTTCATCTCTATAAATGTTGTGGGAAAAATGTCGCTATATTCGCGCAACAATTCTGTGATGCTTTCTACTTTTGCTCATCCTAGTAGTCTCCAATGCTGGCCATTTTGAGCTGTTCAAATGTCCTGATGTTAACATTCTTTACCTTGATTGGCGTGGAAATGACTTATGATTCTATGGGTGGCCCTTCCACATCTCTTTCGCCTTATACTTCTTCGATCTGCATATCGTGTGGGTCATATTCATCTGGTGCTTCCTCTTGTACATGATAACATGACAATAGTTCCTTGACTGTCTGTTTATTCCGTTATTGCTCTTCTGTGATAAATTCTATTTCCGGTTCTTTGATGAATATTACTCCTATTATTCATTTGAGAGCTATGTCTATGTTGGGGTTCTCATGCTCGAATGAGAAATTAATTTTGAAGTTCTGTTGCAACGTCCTCCATGTTGTAGTTCCTTTGCACAATTCCTGGTCTGTGTACCAGTTTGCTGGTATGCCCTCTAAATTATGTATGAATTGATGAGGCCATTCCTCTGGTGGTGTCATTTTCCACAAAGTTTTGCACTTTGCCAAGTGCTCCACTGGTGCCTCTTGTCCTTGGTATTTATGTTGTTTTTTGTATTCATGTTCTGCGCCGAACCTTATGCGCAGTAAGCGCTTACATTGATACCAGTCTATGATGGTCTCTTTATGTGCGCCACACCATCTTGCGAGTGTGGCCTTGAGTGCTAAGTCAAGTGCTAATAGTTGTTAGTTCTCTAATACCTCGTCTTCGTATTGTGTCAAGAATGTTTCCAAATCATTTAGCTCGTGGAAACTGGGTGGTTCTCTGATTTCTGTGCCTACCCATCTTACTGCGCATTCTATCCTTGCACATCTTCGCGTGGATACTTTGTGTAGTCTATGTTTCCAGTTTTCTAACCCAACGTCTAAGTCTGCTACGCATGAAGTAATGCTCCACCAATTGAGTACCACGTATGCAGTTGGGTTTACGTAATCCTCACCACATGCAGTTTTTTTGTACAACTGGCCAATCTCTTCTAAGTTTATGCAAGTGGGTTCTAGTAACCTCTCCCCTTCTGATGGATCTAGTGGTGCTATGACCCTGTATTCTTCGGATTCAAATGTCATTTTCCTGTTTTTCAAATTGATTATGGTTTGGTTGTCAAACGCCCAATCCAGACCAAGCAGTGCCGGGTAATGTGTTGTGTTGTCCACTATTTCAATGACTTCAAAGTCCGCTTTAGTGCGCACTCCATCAAGATCTACTGTCACTCCTTTCAGTCTACCTATTGGTAGGACTCTATGCTAGTTTACTAGTTTTGGTTGGACATTTGAATATCCCAGTGTTGGCTCTCCCATGCATTGCCAAGTCTTCTTGGGTAACACATTAACTTAAGATCCTAGGTCTAGTATAATGTCTCCCATGTTGAAATCTCCAATGTTAGCATTTAGTCTAACTTCCCTACTTGTTCTTCTTTTGGTGTGTAGGTGATTGACAGTTTTTGGTTCTAGCTTCTCTTCCATCTCGCTACTACATTTCCCTAGTATGTTTTGCAATATTTTCACAGATGAAGGATCACTTAATATTTTTACGCATGATTGCAAAAATCCTTTGATTGTACTTACTTGTCCCTTGGGCTGAATTTCATTGGTATGATCCAATGATGGTGGCATCTCATATTCTGGGGATTCCTTGAATGGTTGTGCAGTTGAAGTTGACGTTGTGTCCTCCTTCTGAAATTCTTGTCTAGCTTCCTTAAAAGTCTCCTTTTATTTTGGTGCGTCGAACTGCTTTCTTGGTTTGGTGTTCTTCTTTACCAATTGGTTCTGTGTTGGTTCTTGTCGAACTATGTCATTTCCTATTTTTGTTCCTCCACGAGTGACTATATTGATGTTTCGTCCATCATCCCTAGCTTTAACTAAAATCCACTGGACATTCTGATTGTTCTGGTTACTTTTTTCCTGAATCTTTACTGGTAGTGTCGGGCATTCCTCTGTATCATGGTCTTATGCACAAAAATACATACACGTTGCTGGCAGAAGTGGACATTCTCATGCATAATGTCCTAGTTGCTGACAATTGTGACATGTGACGGGTCCTCCTCTACCACGTCTGAAACCTCCTCTGGCTCGTCCTCCTCCTCGGTATCCTGATCGGTCACCTCTTGGTGCATTATACTGTGGTGCCTGATTATACTGCGCAGTATTGTACTGGGGTTGTGTTGGGTTATATTGCGGCTGCACGTTGTTGTATGGTTGTTGCGTAGGATTATATTGCTGCTGCGCAGTGTTGTACTGTTGTTGCACAATATTGTATGGAGATGGGGTTTGATTGAACTATGGCGTTGCTTGACCAATCATCATTTTGGCCTGTACCCTGTATGCATCTGATGTTCTTTCCCACATCATCTCCATAGTTTTGCAATCTTTTTTGTTGTGGCCTAGTGACTTACAAAAGGTGCAATATGAATTCTTCGGAACAGTTTGGTATTTCTGCATCATTGTGCAGTGATAAGGGTCGTGACCTAGTTTCTTGCATATTTCACACCATAACCCTCCCCGTGGTAGTGGATTTGGCATGCATGTTTCCATATATTGCGCAAATGTTGGACATTCGTTCTTGTGGTGTCCTTCCATCCTACATGCGGTGCACCAAACGACTTCTCATTTGTCCTTGTTCTTATTCTGGTTCAGCTGAAATGTTAGATTCTTCAAATCCTCCTTCAATTCCTCAATAGTTGCATCCATCTGCTGGTACCAGTTCTCTTCCAGTTGCAAGGCTACCTGCAAAGCCTCTGCCTGCGTTTGAAATTTCTATTGTCATAAGGGATATTTTAAGTGCGGGATTAGTGAGTTGACGAACAGATGTTGATGTTGCATCTCGATCATAAGGTATTTTAGTTTTCTATTGGTCACTTGAACTTATGATCTATCTCCCATACCGATTCTCCTGGTTTCTATCTTATTTCAATCATCTCATTCATGTACTGATCCTCTGAGCTTGGCTTCTAGAATTCATTAATCAATAATTTCTTAATGCTGGCCAGTGTCCTTGTCGTCCCTGGGGTACTGTTCGTGTCTAGACTCATGTACCAGTGTAGTGCACAGTCTCTTAGTGTAATCGCTAGTTGCACGAGTTTGGTATCTTCATTAGTGATATGTTTTTCCTCCCAGATCTTTGCACAAATGAATAAATGCTTCTCAGGGTCTTCTGTTGCTTCTCCTCGAAATTCTGGTAATCTGATAATGGGATCGTGTCCTACCATTCTAAATACTGAACTACTACCTTCTATGCACGGTGTAGATACTTGAATATTGCTGCCACAACTGGTTCCTCTAGTTGTTGCTCCTAGTGTAGATGTACTTCTTGTTGTTCGATTTCCTCCAAACTTCGGTTATCTAAATAGTGGTGTTCTCTTTGGTGTATTAGTCGCACATGGGTTTATGGGTTCCACATTGACATTAATATTGATAGGATGGCTATCTTTTCCTCCCATTCTTGGGCCTCTCGTCTTCCTCTCATATGTTTCACATAGGATTTCCTCAATCTGCTCCATAACCCAGAGATCCTCTACCTCTTCCTCATCGCTTGCCAAGCCCTCCCTCTTGGCTACGACTCTCTTCTTGGTATTCACCTTATATTGGTAGGTTACTATGCTATGCATCATTCCTAATGATGCCAATATCCACTTGATCTAGTCGTCATCCATCATGATCGGGTCCAAGGATTCCTCCTCCTTCTTTTCTTTCTCTTCACCTCCTTCCATTTATCCTCTCTCTGTCAGTGTTTCCCCCCTTCCCCCATCCACACAGGGAAGTTTAGCCATCTGATTCAATTTTCATTACAGATTTTTTATATAGAAGTTGCTCAATAGAAGTATACAGGCACTAAATGTACCTTCCTCGCGGTCCACATAGAAATTCTTGCTCTGCTGCGTTATATGACTTGGCTGTGTCAACTGCAAATTTGGTGATGAAGCCTCCCACAATACTATCAAGCCAAAAGTCTACTGTGTAGTTCAATTTGTTGTTCACCTGCTGTAACTGCTCAATCTGTACCGGGGTCCACTCTAGTTGTCGAACTTGGTTTTTCGTGTGGTTATCCTTCAACCTTAGTATCCACTCCTGTAGTAGATGCAGAAAATCACAGAAAAAGACTTCATGTAAATCAATAAATACGCATTTATCCAGATATTTGTGAGGTGTGAGTCTAGGGTTTCTATTGTCTTTCTGGGCAAACTCTAGCTCTTTGTTTCTCAACCAACCTTTCATTTCTTCTTTCGTGGGGTTCCAAGGTCTCAACGTTCCCTTCTAATGGCTCATTGGTCTTCTTGTTTCGCTCATTCTTTTCTCGTTCAATCTATCTCATCTACCCAGTCCTCTCTTGTTCCTTCTAACACGACAACGAAACCATTTGTTGTTTTTTTAACCACTCTCTTTTACTGTCTGATTTATTGACCCAGGGTTCATGTCTTTTGAGTTTCCAACAAAGCCTCTAAAACTATTGGCCCTCCTGGTAAACTAGAAGGAAGCACAGTACACAGAATGTACTGCGCAGTCTCACCCAAGATAGCTTTAAATGGGTGGTTGTAAGACTGAGATGTTTACAGCCTAGGATTGAGTATGAGATAGGGGTTTATTAACCATATCCATGCACTACAAACTGTGAATGTAATCTTCTTATTCTGTCACGGGGGAACGTTTCTATTTCATAGTTTAATTCCCAAACAACATAATCGTATTCCATAACAATATATTAACTCCTTTATTAAGAATAACAATGAACTGCTGAAAGAAAGAAAAGAGATACATGCATTCATCACATTACATAGATATTACCATGGTTCACCCCCTCCTGGGCTATATCCACAAAGATTTGTCTCTTTGCTCTTTTATTATGATAGTTATGCATCTCCAGCGTCGCGCGCTTACAATTCCATTTGATGGGTAAGATCTGTACGAGGAGAGATAGATCGCACTAGGATCCACATCCTACAATATAATCCTCAGATCTTCCTCCTCTCCTCTGTTCTTATCTCAACAACTTACAAAATCATTCCATGACCATATTACATAACACATCAACTTGTATCTAGCTACAATAGATCATTACAAAAACTAAACTAATACAAAAGCGAATCAACCTCTCTATGATACTTGTGTATCTCTATTTATATATATCGGTCTCTTTAGTCATTTACAATGTATTACCAAAACCCTAACCCTACCGATGTTAGGTCTTCCTCCCATGCACGCATGTTGTTCTTCCTCCAGCTGTCATTTTCCTTGTGCACGCTTTCTTGCATGTGCATGTGTTGTTTACCTTCCAACCGTTACTTATGTTTCTGCATGATTTCTTTCTCACGATCCTCCTTCTTTCCACTTTGTCCTGGTGCCAACAATCACCCTCTCGAACCTAATATGTACATTGTTACATGTAATAGGGCCGATGCTATAAGCTGGGAAATTTGACGTTTCAACTTGCTGAATTGTTTTATTATTTGGATTCGGATTGGCTTGCACAATAAGTTGAGGTCGAATTGCAGAAGTGTTAAATTGAGTGTTAATGGGCACATTCATAGGGATTTGTAGTGGCAGTTGGATAGATAACTTCAGAGGTAATGGTAAAAGAAACTAGGGTGGGGGTGCCAAAAATTGTTGCACCAGGATAGAGGGATTTTTCCATTTTTATGACCAAGATGGATTATGCACTTGTTAAGATGGTCATTGAACCCAGGGTGAAGGGCATTGGAATTATTGAGGTTTTTTCCAATGCAGAGAAAAGTATTGTTCCTATTGAGGGCCATACTGATTACTCCAAGTATTAAGAAATGTAGCAGGATCCTCATTCATACCTATAGGTCGTGGCTTCCATGGATTTTTCAGAGCTAGGAAGTAATCAATTTTGATTTCTTCATTGGTGCCCTGGTATACCACCGTTAGTCTTGGAAAGCATGAAAATAATTCTGTAGGATGGTATTGGTCGCAAATGCCACATACCTCAATGAATTTTACTGGGCATTCTTTGGAAGAATGTTTTATTATGCATTTTGGGCACCATATGGCTAATGCCTTCTCAGCCTCAAGTTGCTTATGTTTGGCTTGAAACACGTCTAACTATGAGGATAACGTCCCAAGTATGTCGTTCTTAAAATCCTCTAGTAAATTCCTGATTTCTATTTGGGTTACCCCTCCATTGGCCGCTTTCATGGCTCTAGTGGGGAGTTCCCTAACCATTGGCTTGCCTCTGTATGTCCCTCTTGAATACCTCCTACACAGATCACAAATTGCTTCATAACGGTCTTTAGATATATCTCTTTTCCCCGTCAATTTCAACATATCCAACCATTTGTCTTATATCTCTCAAATTATAATTTCCTTTCAGAAATCCCCTCTCAAGTTGGTGTGCGAGGACCTATACAAATTAAATTGGAATGACTCCACATATTCTTCTAAATTTTCCTCCTCCTGCTACGTCATTTTAAAAATTTCATCCTTAATCTCCCGAGACCTGCAGTATTCTTGGTATTTCCCAAGGAAGGTTTTCTTCATATCATCCCAAGAATTTATAGAACCACCACAAAGATGCATAAACCACCTCAAGGTTTCCCTCTTCAAAGTGGAAGGGAACATTTTTAGCTTCTGTAAGTCAATGGTATAATCATAAATTTGACATAATACATCGAATTCGAACAGTAAGGATTTTGGGTCGTCAATGGCAATCCCATGAAAATTGGGAAGAGATAATAAGGAGATTGGTTTGATGGGTGCAACCCCAGGGGTGTTAGAAATGGGAAATTCAATTGTGGTAGTTGTGTTGGCCATGTTTTCCCATTCCCTCCAATAGTCCTATGGGATCTCAAAGTTATGGGACATGTAATGGGGTGAAGCGGGCTTTCTTTCCTCTGGTACAAAAGGTTTGATGACACTTCCTTGGTCCAGGTTAAAAATTTTAGGTGCTACACCCCGCTCTAGACTTTAACATCCTCATACAGGTTCACCTGTTTCCCCTTTTCCTTCTATGAGAATTTGAAATTCTGGTTTTTCTACCTTAGGAAGGTCTTCTTGTGGTCTTGTCTCCTTTCTCAATTTGGTTTCCATTGTCTCAACAAAATTACTTCTTGGATCTAATCGTCAGCTAGTTCCTACCTGGGATGCCACTTTGAAAACATTATAGGATTCAGATTCTACTCTGTTGATAATGTCATGTATATATGGTTTCCTTCCTTAGTCCTTTTTCCCTTGTCCTCCTCTTCCTGTGGGTTTATTAGTTTTTGGGGGTCTTCCTCTACCTCTATTCATGCATTATGTACACTCTTCTTACTCATGCAATCCATGTGATCTGATGTGAGTATATCAACGATATCCCGAAGGTTGATAAATGCATAGGTTCTTACCTTCCATCTTTACTTATCATGCCCCAGTAGCACCGTAAACCATGCAACTTATTCAACATTAAATTGTACTTTCTCTCCCTTATAACATTTCTGAGAGCGATGACACAATATTGGTGATTTTATATGTCCTTGCAAAGAAACTAAATAACACTCACATTAATTATCAACCAGGGGATGTACAACTTTCAAGATTAAGTGCAAAGTATATGCAAACTATGATTTCCTCTGTAATGTTGATGAATAACAATCGTGCAGTATATGCGAAGAACCTCACCCAATTAATTCTATTTTGAAAACATCACACCCTTAAAATATGCTTTTATAACTCCATGTTGTAGAACATAAAATCGATACTCCACTCAACTATCTTGAATTGGAAAAAAAAATCAACTCACACCATAACCATTCAAAAGAGGAAATTACTTCAATTCCACACGACCCATTTTTAACAATCCTATCCACACAAGCTGATGAGGATTTTAAAGAGAATGCACCTACTATAATTAAAAGAAAAATCTATTTCTTAGAGAAGAAACAACAAGATCATAATCAATTCAGAAGTAATTAACCAAATCATGCAAGTAATAACTCACACAATTAACAAACAACAACTTACAAAATATCAAAAGAAACAAAAATAAATCATAGCATCAAAAAAATCATAGGAAACAATTCATAATGTGCCTACTTAACAACAATTGAAATTTCAGCACCTGATCAATCAAGGGGGGCCTTCCTTCACCAATCATGGATGCTAAAACAACTCACAATTAAGCGCCCAAGTAACATGAACTAGTCTACTCACGTATTAAAAAAAAATATGATACAATGAGTTCTTGAATCCTGCTACACACTTGTTCCTTTTTCTGATTGAAAATAGACAACCATGACTCAAGAGAGTTTGTGGGTATTTATGCATAATCTTTACAACGATCTTAAAAAAAAATAGAATATTTGTTCTAGACATACATATTATAATATCTAGGGTATAATTACATTGTTACAACTGATATATAAAATAGAATATTCAGGTGCACTAGCACCACCTTCAATAACTGGTATGGTTGGCATTGTTTTTTTGTTTGATGACTTGTTTTCACCCTGTTGGCACTGTTTTCTCCTATACTTGATCATTGGTCGAAGAAAAAATACTCAAGTGTTGATGAGATCATATAAGTAACACCATCATTCTTTAACAAGTAACAACATAACAAAAGTAACAACATGCCAAACAGGAACACCATCTTGATTGATAAAGGAGTAACAACAACAAATATAAGATGAGCAAAACTCGTTATCACCATGCAAGAACATGCTTTCGATCCATCTTATTATTAAACCATGAAATCAAGCAAGAAGCCACTTAACAATCTATATTATCACTCCAAATAATGCAATTCATAAGAAATGTTGTATGTTCAGTCAAAACATGAAATCATAGGGAAGGTATTGACAAAAGAGGAAAAAATATAACTAAGAATATCTTCAAAACATGGTAAAGTATATGGAAAAAAGGTGCAAATTAGGGGCCCAACAATTGCCCCACTGGCTCATATATGGCCATGACTTGAAACAATATTATACGCTATATGCTAAATTGTTTTCAAGTTTTTATGTGCAATATTATCATTTAAAGTTTTTAGAAATGCCTATCGTGTCAGGGAGAGAGAGTTTTCATATATGAAAAAGAATAATCATAAATCGCAAGACCAACATTCAATTATCTCACATAGTTAATTGTTCTTAAACATAGGGTTTGTGCCTCAAAACTACCAAAAATCAAGGTTTCAATTTAATCATGCAAAATCCAACCGTAGCCACGGTCGTTCAAGTTCAAGGAGGGAAACATGTATAGGTGCATCATGGGTTAGTTGTTCCACAAAATCAAAGAAAATTGTAACAAAGATCTGAGGCGAAAGAAGAAAGGGGGATCATACAGTTCCATTCCATGGTCGACCACAAAGAATTTTTTTTCATATCACATCAATGGATGGTAATGTATGGCATTAATATTATTTCACAAGATAAAGAAAACAAAAAGATCCATACGATTGCAGTTGATGAGAATGTCATGTGTATTAAGCCAGATATTTTGTAGGAAATACAACAAAATTTGAGATAAGCAAGGAGATTCTTGTTGTTCGTAGGTTTCTACTCACACCAAGGGAAAATTATAAATCAATGACCACAAATCAATAAGGAGTAGGTGCTTTGGGAGCTAGACTAGGAGGAATTTTGGATACTACCAGACATATTTCTCTTGCCAGGGGGTTCTAAGTTATCTCTTGAAAAGAGAATTGATTGGTTAAGAACACTGTTGATGTTCGAATACGTCAGGGCCGAAAAAACAACGTCATGATTATATGAATCCCCCTAATTTTTAAGAGAGGTGGTACTCCTCTTTGGCTTATGAATAATAATATGGGATATTGTCAAATGACTAAATCCAATTCTTTATGGAACAATCAAATTCAAAATACTTATATATATATATATATATATATATATATGGAGAATTCCTTAGAAGTGGACCATGAACCTCAAACACCACACAATATAGAAAATGATAAAATCCTCACATCCTTCACAGTTTAATGAAAAATATGATCACATTCAAATAAAAGAAATAGCCCAATGGCACAAGAGAACTTTGAAAGAGTATTACTTTTTAATCTCAAAAGAATATTTTGATAGATTGACTTCAAGTATCTTATACTCAAAACTCAGAGTTAAAAAATACAATCAAAATTGATCCTGACATATTTCTCTGGAATTTCTCAAAAATGATAATGTTTGTTACTATACTTGAAATTTAAAGGCGTTTGTCCAATAATGGATTGGAATTAGGCCTCCCGTGGACCATGAAAACATCTACAAGAAATATGATGAAGAGAAGAATGTGGATTGGAGCACGAGAAACATGATCTAGAAAGAAGACAAGGAGAAAGTTATCATATTTTGATTATACTTTTCCAATAAAAGAATAAATATAACTATATGAAAACTGATAAGGAAGAAGTTAGGTAATCAGTATGGACTTACTATGATGGAATATCCCTCTTTCATTTTATTGTGGATGGACCCTTTATATATTTTCCCTTTGTGGTTATGTGGTTGGTTGTAACTACTTGTTGGCACAGGGGAAGACCCAGGGTTCAACGCTCAAGAGCGCACCAACAAAACCCTAACTACTGGCCCTTTTGGAAACACCTGTGAAGAAGATGAAGTCTCACCTGAGGTAGAGGTAGGGGTGGTTGCAAGACTTAGGTGTCTGCAACCTTAGCTAGGACACAGATATGTGATTATATCACTTACAACGCACTTAGCATCAATCATTCATCAATATTCAACCCTTATTATACTTCACAGATAGCACACAGCATCGCAACATTCACTTAGATCTAAGATATTTCAACACTTAGCAACAGTAAAATAGATCAGATCCAGTAGATCGGCACTAAGCATCTTCATACATATCACATCTAACATTCATACACATATAAGAAGCACAAACCATAATTATATCTATCTAAATATATCAAAGCACTTAGCAAAGAAAGAGATAAACACATCAAGTCAAAGCATAAAGCATAATACATAGATTTACGTGGTTCACCCCCACCCTGGGGCTACGCCCACCAACTCTTCTTCTTTATTAGTATCTTCAATCGTCAGTTACAACACAGAGCGTCAAACCCTTCTTTGCATAGGACAAAACATCTACGTAGCTCGCTAGATCCTTCTTCCTTACACTTCAACAAAAAACCTTCTACAACCTCTTACAACAACTTGCACTTAGATCTGCAAGCCTCTTACAATCATGCAAAAATCATTTACAATCCGCATCCAATCACACAGATCTAACTAATAGCACTAAGCCATCGACCATTCTTACATTGCCTAAGTATCTATTTATACATTACAAAAGTGGGCCTAAGCGTGGGTAAACCACGGGCCGACATCCCTTTCCCATTACATTAACCCAAAACCATAAAAGGGGCCCAAAAGTGGACCAAGCTCCCATGATCTCTGCTTCACTTGGCACTCCTTCTTCGACTAGCTATCGAAGTCCCAAAATAGGTCAAAATGACCAAGGTTATCCCAAAACTTGGTCAAGGGCCAATAGGCCCCCAACACTCACTTGTGACTCATCCCGAGTCACTCTTGTCTGTGTAATTCTTCTTCGAAAGCCTCGATCTTGGATCTAGCTTCTTCGACCTACTGCTTCACTATGGCCTCCTACTGGGTGAATTATAGGATCACTGTGTCGTTTACTAGTCCTACCAAGTGCTATTCTGTAGTGATAATGACTTGCTCAAGCTCTACTCCCTGGCTTTCGATCTTAGAAAATAACATGCATGCCTTGTCTTGCACCGGTTGGATTTGCTGACTGAATTACATCACTTTTATCTGGATCGTATGTATCTGCTACTGAGTTGTGCGTTGTTCACGAGATATTTTCATTCTATCCACTGCAAACAGGGCCTTCAGTTACGCCTGTAATGTATCTGCATGATACTTTGCTTCTTGAAGCTATGACTCCAACGCCTGTAACTCCAGATTCTATGTAAGGTTCTCACAAGTCTGGTCACTCTGGTTACTGAGCTTCTTGCACTCCAAGGCAAGATCTTTCAATCATTCTGAGCAATTGCTTCTCACCGGTCTCTTATCTCCCAAGGGGTCTCGGGCACAACACGGAGTTCTAGATTGACAATGCGTTGTTGAAGCTTCTGTATAACTTCTTCAAGATGTGTCGCCTGTTGTGGAACTCTCTCTTTATCCTGTACTTCGATATTAGTCACAGAGCAGAGTGCTCTGTTGACTAGTTCCTTGACTTCAAGCTGCTCTACGAGAAACTGTTCCTTGCTTTGTTGTAGCTCTACTTTCTCTTTGTCCCATTATACTTGAAGAGCAAGTTTTTCTCGTTCGACAACACTATGCTTCTCAACAAGTACTCCCTATACCTATGTCAAATCCTGGGTGGCTTGTGTTGTGTCTTCTTGAGCTTTTCGAAAGTGACCTTCGATCATATCAACAATCCGATGAAGTTGAGCTGGCTCATCTCCTGGTTCTACTATCCCTGCTATCAGAGGCACAGTGGGGACTGCATGGCTAGACTGGAGTGCCTGTTGCACTCCTTGGAGTTCAATATCTATACGGTTATACATCTGCTCCTACTTTGCCTCCTGCTTCTCTATTATCTCCTTTGAAGCATCATTTACCGCTGCAACGGTGAAATCAAAGTCATCCAACGTGAGGGTAGCTTGCATCTTGGTTACAGGGGCTCTAGGTTTATTTCAGGAGGAAGATTTCAGAGGTGAGACCTTCCTTTTCTTCGACGAGTCTTCTTCGTCCCTAGGCGGTGGTACTTTTCCTTTCTATTGTTCAATTTCTGGGCCTTCTATCTCTTTTCCATCACCTCCTTCATCTGGTGTGATAGAGGTAGTCCTTACAGATGCACTGTCTACTTCGTGAACCTCTTCAGGCTTCTTCGTTTTGTTTGGTCCCGATGTATCCGGTTCAGTCTCTGGGCTATCAATATCGGACAACTTTGTGGGGTTCGATGGAATGAGAATGTCTGTTGACTAATCCTTGGTGATCTCTTCGATGTCTTCCTCGGTCAACTTGTAATAAGACTGCAACTGTTTCTTGTGTTCATCATCTCGCGTTGTTATATAAATGAAGTGGTGATCCACGCTGAACTTCATTACGGTTCTAAATCTATGGAGCGTGTTCAGGGTAATGTGAGGCATAGAATAGATGGCGGTCTTCATTTGGTTGTAGTATACATGGAATACAACATTTGAATGCCATTTCTTGATCATATTGGTCGAGTACCATAGGGTACTGAACCTCGAAACTAAAGGTTTAAATGGATTGGTCTCAGGGAAAGTGGCACCCTCCAACATCTCCCATGCTATGAATGCAATCATTATGAGAAGCAAACTAAAATGGAAATCATACCCTTGGTCTTGTGCTTCCCTGCAATCTAGTTCGAGCTGATTCACCAAGTACTTCACCCAATTCATTTGAATTTCTTTTGTGCACTTCCCTGTAAGATCAACTATGAATCCAGTCACTTGGTTGGGCTGGCTCTTGCGAACTAGCTTGCCTGCGATCAGCTGACAGGCAAGGCACACTGCACCGCTCTAAATAGAGGATACCTTGTAGCCTCACATTCCCTTCTAAACATCGCCATAGGTTTCTTTGATCTTCGTTGCTAGCGCTCTGTCTGTGGTCTTTCCAGGATAAAACTCCTGTGGGTTAGGGAATTGAATCCTGAGTCCTATGATCTGATTGATCAAGGTTGGATCCACTGTGACACGACGGTTCAACCACAAGTAGCCTCTGTGATAACAATACAGAAGAAACTTTATGCGCGCAATCACCTCCTGGTGCCTGCCAAAGTGCGGGATCTTCATGACATTCAACAATGTTGATTGCATGAGGTTCTCAGTCTAGGACTGCGACATGATATTTGATTTCTTTTCCTTCATCTTTGTTAGATACTTGTGCGGGGCGAGCATATTGTAGACTTTCCTGTCACCGAGGTTGAAGTCACTAAACTTCAATGCTGCGAGCTTGTCCTGATCAGAATGAACTGCACGCACCCCTTTTAGCAGGTATGCAGTGATCATAGCATACTCGAACTCTCAGGGCACACTGTCACAGTTGATTTCACCATGTAGAGGGGGTAGGTAGAGGGAAAAATGCTTAGAATCAGTTTAGGATTTGCAAGATCATCCTTATTATTCGTTCGCTTCTCATCGACCTGTCGGGACGGTCTGTTTTGAGCAGTGGATGGAGAAGCTGCTACTCCTCTTGTCGATGATGCTTGGACTCCGGTGGACATTCCTCTTTCTAACATGACTCTCTCAGTCATTAAATCAAGGAGGACCTTGGTGACAAATTCTTCAACTGCGGTGAGCTCGTCAGACATACGCACTCGGGAAAATTAATCGGGGTCATGATGATCTCAGATACTACACTAGGATGAAAAATCAGATCGTAATGACCACTGTATACAATCACTAGTTCTATAGGCTTCGAATTATCAGTTGGAAAAAGTGTTCTTCGGGCATGGCATGACGAGCTAAATAAGAAATTTGACAACAGTCTTCCTGCAACGGGTATGAAGCTTCCATTAACGTTGATCTATCTGTTATGGCAAGGTCCAACGATCTAGTGGTGATCCTTTAATGCTTTTCTTCTCATTTAGGGTGGAATTCGAATGGGTATATCGGTCCAACGACTATATTGCTTCACCACGACGAAGTGCCATAGGTCACTGTTCTGATATCCCGGCGAAGCTCCCATTCTGCAAGTTTTCTTTCTGCGATGTTCCATGTGGAATCTCCTGTAACTTTTCAATCTTCACCCTCTTCTTACTTAACTTTCTAGCCTTCTTCCTAGTAATATTCAACTCGGTCTGTCTTTTTCCATTCTCGTTCCTATCTTCTTTTAGCATAGTCATTGCGCACTGTTGAAATTCTCCAAGGAAATAATTATTCTTTCTCTGGGACAGGTGCTTCAGTCTTCTATGATCCTTCTGACATTCTTTCATCTTCAACATTGGGGTCTCTAGTGTCAAGGAGCTTCGATCTGTTCTTTTGTTATTCAATCAACTGTGCAATCTTCTTGGTCATAAAACCTTTTAATTCTTGTTTCTTCTATTCCAAAACTTCTGCTTCTTCCTTCCGTCTAACTTGATCTCTATCAATCCAAGGTTTTCCAGGTAACATAGTAAACAGGGCACTGTCCTCAATAAATTTAATAATCTCAAAATCTTTTTCAGTCGAAGTTCCATTATCATTCGTAGATATCTGAGTGAGCCTTCCACATAGGTTTACCAATTTTCCTTTGAAGAGACCTATTCCTCCTAGTGAAGGGATCATGGCAGGCTTCCCTATAGCTTGCCACGTTCTCTCTGTCATGATATTTATTTGTTTTTCCTCATCTAGAACACAATCAATGTCGAAGTCCCCTATCCTTACTTCGATGCATTATTTTTCTTTAAATATATCTGATAATCTGACATGTTGATGTTCATTCAAGGTTTCTTTCATCTGAATTAATTATTTCTTTGATTCTTTCTGAGGTTCTGCTATCTCTATATCTGCCTTAGGGTTCTGATTCATTCCTTTGAGCCTAGAAATCATTCTGGGGCAATCCAATACTTCATGATCTAGAGATTTGCAACAAAGACAACTAGGACCTCCACCAGAGCATTCCTTAGCTAGATGTCCTGGTTTTCTGCAACTGTAACAGAGGGTTAATCCTCTCTTTCTTGTAACTGATCCCTAGCCTCTTTTGTACTTCGCACCAGGATCATAGGGTCCAATCTGCAACAATTTCTTTCTAGGATCCTACATCCATTTGTTAGTCCAAACATTATTTCTATACATAGGTATAACATATCTATCATTATACTTACCATATCTATTCATATCAAGCATTTTTTCATCTATTAATGCCCTAGGTTTTAATCTAGGAAAAAATCTATCAAAAATACCTAGATCCATGCTCTAGAAACAAAAATTTCCACTTATCTTACTTCTACAGAGCACAAAGATTTCATATCTAGAACTTTCTTACCTTTATTAGAGCACAGAACTTACAGATCTTACCTCTTTTAATCAGAAAAATCCACTTTTACCTTTCTTAGAGTACAAAGCATTCATATATTGCTTCTTTTCTTTAGTATCAACCTCTTTTCTTGCATATCTAACCTCTTTTCTTTAGATATGACCTTTATTTCTTGGCACAAATCTTCACAGGCCAAGTAAAACACTGCACACTAGGGAAACATATCTACGCACAGAGATTTCTTTACACAAAGCTTCTTCTTCTCTAGTTCCCAGCAATCATAGTTTCAGTCCCGACAACGGAACCATTTGTTGGCACAGGGGTAGACCCAGGGTTCAACGCTCAAGAGCTTACCAACAAAATTATAAATACCGTCCCTTTTGGCAACACCTGTGAAGAAGATGAAGTCTCACCCGAGGTAGAGGTAGGGGTGGTTGCAAGACTCAGGTGTCTGCAACCTTAGCTAGGACACAGATATGTGATTATATCACTTACAAAGCACTTAGCATCGATCATTCATCAATATTCAACCCTTATTATACTTTGCAGATAGCAGAGAGCATCGCAACATTCACTTAGATCTAAGATATTTCAAGATGTTTCAGCACTTAGCAACAGTAAAATAGACCAGATCCAGTAGATCAGCACTAAGCATCTTCATACATATCAGATCTAACATTCATACACATCTAATAAGCACAAAGAATAATTAGATCTATCTAAATATATCAAATCACTTAGCAAAGAAAGAGATAAACACATCAAGTCAAAGCGCAAAGCATAATACACATATTTATGTGGTTCACCCCCACCCTGGGGCTATGACCACCAACTCTTTTTCTTTATTAGTATCTTCAATTGTTATTTACATCACAGAGCCTCAAACCCTTCTTCTCATAGGACATAAAATCTACACAACTCACTAGATCCTTCTTCCTTAAACTTCAACACAGAGCCTTCCACAACCTCTTACAACAACTTGCACTTAGCTCTATAAGCCTCTTACAATCATGCATAGAGAATTTACAATCCGCATCCGATCACACAGATCTAACTACTAGCACTAAGACATCGACCATTCTTATATTGCCTAAGTATCTATTTATACATTACAAAAGTGGGCCTAAGCATGGGTAAACCCACGGGCCGAAATCCCTTTCCCATTACATTAACCCAAAACCCTAAAAGGGGCCCAAAAGTGGACCAAGCTCCCATGATCCCAAAAGTGGTCTCACATCTACTCTTACATCTATGCTCTCCATTATTTTATGGAGCGTTTTTTTTGTAGCACTTATATCCTTTACTTATGCAGGAGTATCCTAATAAGATACCTTCATAAACTCTAAAATAAAACTTACCTAAGTTGTCTTCATTTGTTTTAATGTAGCATTCGCTTCCAAAAATTTCGAAGTGCTTTATTGATGTTGGTCTTCCATACCATATCTCATAAGGGGTTTCATTAACATTTACTCTTCTGTGTGATTTATTGAGAATGTTAACAATAGTTTGAACAACTTCTCTTCAAAAGGTTTTTGGTACTACTAATTCATCAAGCATGGCCTTTGCCATTTCTTGAACTATTATGTTTATCCTTTCTACAACTCCATTCTGCTGAGGGGTTCTTGCAATAAAAAATTGTCTCTTGATCCCATGTTTTTCACAATAATTGTTGAATTCATTAGATGTGAATTCTCCTCCTTTGTATGACCTTAGGCATTTGATTTTTAAGTCCATTTCATTTTCTACCTACTCTTTGAATATTTTACAAAATCCTCAAATTTATGTTTTAACAATCCAACCCAAGTCATGCTGGTATAGTCATAAATAAATAAATAAATCAAATATATTTCACCTCGAGGGGATTGTGTACTAGTAGGGCCACAAAGATATGTATGAATCAACTCAATAGGTCGAGTGTTGGAGTGTTCTCTTTCCTTGAATTGAACTCTTGACTACTTTCCAAACTTCATGATTTGCAGAAAGTATTCTCAGATTTGGAAATTTTAGGCATATCTCTTACATCATCTTTTCTTCCTATCTTAACAAGATGATTAAAACTAAGATGACCTAGTCTTTTTTTCTAAAGACAACTCTCATCAGTTTTACCAATGCAACATTTTTCTTTTCCTTCTTCTAGAACATACATATTCCCTGAAGTTATGACTGCCTTTACAACAATATTCCTTGTATTCACATCCTTTACTTTACAACGTTTTGAATAAAAGATAACATTGTGTCCTTGGTCACACATTTGACTTACACTCAACAAGTTATGTTTTATACCATCTACATATAGCACATTTCATTCTTTGTTCTTTCTCTTCTTATCTTCATCTAGTACAATAGCTCCTTTTCCTCTAATTATAGTTAGAGCATTGTTTCCAAAAGTAAAATTACCACCTTTTTATTCAGTTAGGAATTCAAACTTACTCTTGTCTCTTTTCATGTGCTTGGAGAAGCCACTATCAATATACCATTGATTTTCTTGATTTTTGGCAGATAGTGTCAGTCCATAATTTTCTTTGTCTTTATTTTTCTTCCTCTAAACCTTCGTAAAATCTTCTTGTCTGTCTTGTTTATAAATAGGCAACATCTCTCTTTTTCATTCACTTTCCTTGTATCCAAAACTATTGAATATGTGGCATTCGAGGTCATTTAGAAGAGGGGAGAAGGAATTATTAAAGTCATTTTGAGACATATCCATTTGAGGTTTATTGAATCCAACTCCTATATTTCTGTTATGTCTAAAAGTCCTACAATTCATAGACTTATGTACAAAGTTTCCACAAGAGAACAAATATCCATAGAAAAAATTTGGATGCCTTTGAAAAACAATTCTTGTAGGAATTGGTCTTTGTCTTCTAATTTGATAAGATTCAGGCACTTGTTGCTTCGTTGCTTCATATTTATTTGCATAGTGTGGATGATCTAGTTCTAACTGTTTCTTCTTTTCATATTTTGATTTGTTAGGCCGACTGTTGTTTCCCTTTAGAGAATTTGCATAACTAGTAGGCTTCTCACTAGTTGACATGCCGGTGCTTGATTCACCTTTGACAATTTTCAAACTTTCCTTATATCCTAGCCCTATCTTGTCATCTGGTGATCTCTGATTGTTGAGAATATTATCTAGAGTTTCAGATCCTTTTATGAAGTTCATTTGAGTCTTGGATTTCTTTATATCCTTTCTTAATAAAACTATTTGTGCTTCTAGTTCGTCACATATGTTCTCTTTTTATTTTATTTGATTCATCAATATTTCTTCCCTTCTTTTATCCTCTTCTAGCTGATTTTTTAACATGACTATTTCTTCACTAATAACATTGTATTTTTCATTGTAGACCTGTAACTGTTCTTTTCTTATTCTATTCTTTTTCTTGAGCTGGGAGATTTCCTCTATAGCAATAATGAGTTCTCCTTCCATATATACTACAAATTCACACTCTTTTATGTCTATTTTTTCCTGATCAGATTTGTGTTGCTCCAAATCCATGAGAAGTTTTCATATTGAATTGTATCTGACTCATATTCTTCTTCTTCAGTGTCTGAAGAGTTGTTGTTATCCTCTTTTGAATAAAAAAATTTCCTTTTAAAAGACTTTTTCTTTTTAAACTCCCTATGTTTATCCATTCCTTTTCTTTCTTTTTCATTGGTGTTATTTATAAATGCTTACTTAATCAATAATACATGAAGAAACAAAAACACAACACAAAAAACACAATACACCAGTTTTTTTATGTGGAAACCTAATGTGGGAGAAAACCACAAAACATATTTCTTTATGTTCTTCTGCAAGCACCAAATTAAAATTTATAATTATTCATCTTGATAGGCACCCACCTATCATAGATAATGAGGACACCAATCCTCTCAGGAACCAACCTATCATAGACAATGAGGAAACCAATCCTCTCAGACACCAACCTATTGAGATAATGAGGACACCAATCCTCTGAGGAACCAACCTATTACAAGTGATGAGGACACCAATCCTCAGTGAGCTTCAAATCACCCTAGCATCACCCTTCCACCCTGTATTCAGTTTTAAAAAAAAAATCTTATAGAACTAGACCTTTATCTTCAATTCGAAAAAAAATTGATGTGTTTCCAGTTCAATTTCATTGAATAGTTACATGACATTTTTCTTCTCTTCTCATCCGTCCTACACTCGAACAGAGCACATCCCTGTTTATAAGATTTTTTCTTGAGTTCTACATTGTGTATGTGGACGTGTAACAGTTACATTGTGGACATATCTTGACTAGATCAACTTCATGTTAGTTACAATTATTTCTAAATAAAGTATTTGGATGCATGATGGTTATATTGTGGACATGTCTTGACCAGATCAAGGTCTAGTTAGTTATATGTGGACATACTTCTGTCTAAATTAAGAAAATTTCGTATCTAGTTACAACTGGATATTCTTTGACTAAATCAGACAAACCAAATCTTCCTATGAATGACCTCCAATTCATCTCTAGAAATAGAACCTAGTCTTATCAGAGCATCTCCTAAAGATTATTGATGCAACGATTCACATTATGGTATACATAGCACCTACTCTACAAATAGAATAAGATCCAAAGACTCATGTCACAAGTCTTCATCCTATCTCACTTTCCTTGTAGTGGGATCTGTTGAAATATTGCAACTGCAAAGAATATTTATATTTATTATTGATGTATTATTCATTATATCAATCCCCTTTTGTGGATTGATCATGTCAGGCATTGTAAATGACCAAATGCCCTTTTGTGGATTGGTCAAAACCTAACTATAATATGCAAAATGAGAAGTCGGCCCCCCATAATAAATTAAGGTGGTTCTAACCACCCAGAAAGAGAATTCGGCCCTGCTAGTGAAAAGACAGTTCCTTTCAACACCTGCCAGATTGTATAAATAAAGGAGGCTAGTGCCGAATTGGTTCACTCACTCACTTGATCATCCAGAGCACAAGTTTGGAGCTACATTTGGAGAAGAAGGAAGAGAGAAGGTGCATTGCTTGGGAGAGGACTTTCTGTATTGTTTGGTTTATTCTCTTGGCATTGTATTGGCTATCTATATTAAGGAAGTTTTTGTTGGGTTTTCTCCCCCATGAGGGTTTCCTAGGATAAATGATGTATCTCTTGTGATTGTGTTTCTCTCATTGATCCTATCTATTCTATTGTTATCTAGTAAATTGAAAATAAACCTAATAATAGCTTAAACTCTAACATGGTTTCAAAGCTAAGCTGAAGAGAGCATCTTTCACAAGAAGAAGAAAACGTCACTATTGTTGTACATGAAAATTAGGGATTTTTATTGAAGAGGAATTTCATCCCAGAAGTCATATAGAAAAGTGAATCCTAGCCCAAGGAACTCTTTGGCACCTTCAAAGCACCTTTTCAGTGGATATAACTCCCATAAAGTGAAACCCTAGTTTTTACCAGTACCAGAAGTACCAGAAAACCAGAAGTACCAGAAGTACTAGAAAACCAGAAGTACCAGAAAACCAGAAGCACTAGTCCAGAAATCCGTTGGTCAAGTTTGAGGGGTCAAAATTTGGATTTTCATAAATTTGATTGTACCAACATACTTGCCTCAGCTCAACGCATCTAACCCCTCAATTAGAATTTCAAAATTTGAAGTTTGAAAAATTAGGGTTTCCTCATAAAACCCTAAGTTGCAGTTGCAGTTTCAGAATTAGATGTAGTAGCAATTGCAGTTGTAGTATCAGTTGAAGTATCAGATGTAGTACCAGTTGTAGTCACCCTTGAAGTTTTAAAAGGGGTTGGTAATTATTACCGCTACTACCAGATGGTACCACTACCTACAAATGATATCAGAGGTATGTACTCACATATGCTTAAATTGTTAAGCTTTAAAGGGTATTTGCAGTAGAAGGGATCTATTTCCATAGATCCAGAAGGATCTCAAGATCCAACACATTCAGAGGAATAATGCAACCCAGGTTTGATTATTCTGATATGAATCTATTTGTTATGACATTATTTTGATCTAGGTTGCATGTTGAAGCTATGATCATCATACTAACTGTTAGCATCAGAAGTCACTCCTGGATTGCTTGTAGGAGCAGAGCCCAATGCCCATCAGTTTTATGTCATGATAGTCTTTAAGGGGTGATCAAATGGGTAGATACTCGGGGAGATATCGCTCTAACTCAGGGACTGGGTCTAGTATGAAAGGGACAAAGGAGGTCTTGATCTAACTTCAGTCAGTGAGTTGCTTAAAATATGAACAAGCGGAAGAGTTGGTGAGAAGAGAGAACAAACTACCTCAGGCAACAGGCCTTTCAGTAGTTTGTAGAAGAAAAACTCTGAATGCAAGATCCTCTTGGTTCAGGGCTTTGGGAAACTGAAAGGGGGACTTGACTGGATCCTCCAATTCCAAGTCGTTCAATGCCAAGAAAATCACAGAGACCGATTAGAAACAACGCAACTGTTATAGTGATCCAACCTACATCATCCTATAATAGTCACAACTCGACTAGATCCTCCAATTATGAGTTGTTCTAACACAGTGTAAACAAAGACGTGAAAGAAGCTGACATTCATAAGGAAAGAAGTTTCAAGAGTCCATGCATAACTATAATAACAGTGCTTCATTAAAGTTTTACAACCGGGAGCCTTGATCAACCATCGATAGACTACAAAATGAAAAGACTGAGTCTATATACTCAGGAAAATTCACTTCACAGAGGCGTGCCCAGTTACCCAAGGCTTGGTGTCTCTTCATTCAAACTCGTACTAATATCCTTCTTCAAGCACCACCTTATATGTGCATGGCTCCTGCAAGGAGGGTAGCTGAGCCATTAAGTGTCGAGCTAGTGTGTGAAGACTTCTCTGTCTAGTTGAGGACTTCGGCATGGATTCTTTGGAAAAATCGGTACACAGGACCCCTTCGAGCAGACCGCTTGCCAGACCCTCCATCCCTCACACTTAATGAATGAAAGGAGGTTTCAACCACCTGTTATTGCCTTCATTTACTCCAAGCGAGAAACATGATTGAGATCGGATCAGATGGTGCCTGGAGATCGCGATGATCCCGTCTGTAACTGAACTTGATGCCTTTGGCCCCTCTTGCATGGCTCTTTTTATTCCCAAGTGACCACGAGCTGTGACTCTGTGCTTACTCTCAAAGGCGCTTTCGACATTCGTGAATAGGAAGGAACTAATTCTTGATTATCACGGTCGCGATGAGAAAAACGCCGAGACGGCGTAATTGGGCACCACGTGTCCATCTCATATCTGATGATCCTGAACTCACCCGATGATGTTGTGGGCCCCGGGCCCTAGACTCTCTCGGCACCTCATGCATCGAGAATATGATGGGGCTGCTCCTTGTGCCTCGAAGTTGCAATGGGAAAAAAGGCGGGGGCCAAATCGCACACCACGTGTTCCTTTTGGATGGGCTGCTGTGACTGCTTCGTGATACTACGGGGCCTAACTTTCAGTGCTTTCATCACTTTCGGGGTTTGGGGTTTCGAGATGTGAAACAACATGAAACTCTCACCCCTTGAATTCCCGAATTCTGAAACGTCGACGCGACTAGATCTCGCACCACGCGTCCTCTGGATGGACAACTGTTATCCTTCCCTGCACATAATATGGGTGCTATCTATTGCGTTAACCTCGCCGCAACTTCGCTAACCGTGATTTCCCGCCAACCATTGATATTCTCCTATGGATGAATCTTGACCATCGATAGTACAATCGTGCTCGCTAACTTGCTTGGAAGCCTAAAAAATGAGATTTTTCCGTGCTGCGCTCGGGCGCTTCTCGAGCCACTTGTAGATCTAAATGCTCTCGTGCCTCGGATGAGAAAAGTTACTAACATTAGGATCCATCGGGGATAGAGTGATCCCTGTGATTCTCTAAGGACTCATTTTGCAGTTCCAGTGCCTTGCTGTTGGGCTATGGGGTCATTTATTGAAAACTTAAAGATGGAAGAAAAACAATATTTACAACTGCGAGAGAGCCATGTACGGCTCAAGAGAAAAATCTTTTTAGGAAATGCCCATTCACAGGGCCATTGAAAATTTCTTGATCCTTCAAATCTACTACCCTGTAGGTGTTATTCGAGAATACTTCGGATACTTTGAAAGGCCCGATCCACAGGGCTTCAAATTTTCCGTGCATGCCTTTATCCTGTTTAGGAGCATCCCATTTCAGTACCAGGTCTCCTATCCGAAACTGTTCCTTCTTGGCCTTCTTATCGAAACCCTGCTTGATCCTTTGCTGATGGTCCTGAATTTTGCCCATTACCTGCTCCCTGACCTACTGGACTTCCACTAGCTAATGAATTCTTCTGATCATGTCATCAGGCTCCTCTTGATGATTCTAGAGGAATTTTTCTACAGGAATGGCTAAATGAGAAGGAAAAACAACCTCTGCTCCATAGACTAATTGGAAAGGAGAGACGCCTATAGATCTCTTCGTGGTCATTCGATCGGCCCATAGAGAAAATTTCAATTTTGAATGCCAAGCCTTCTTGTTGTCTTCCAACAAAATTTTGATGATCCTTATCAGGCTTTTGTTGGAGGATTCTGCCAAACCGTTGCCCTGGGGATAATATGGGGTGGAGTGAATCAGTTTGATCCCGAATAGCTCACAGAACTTGGCTAACGACTCAACCCTGAAAGAGGCTGCGTTATCAGTGACAATCTTACTTGGGCAGTCGAATCTCGTGATGAGGTCCTCCAGGAATATAATGATTACCTTGTGGGAAGCACTCCTGGTGGGGATAGCTTCAATCCACTTGGTAAAGAAATCTGTGGCAGTCAGGATCCATCTTTGCTTCCCACTGGAAGCAGGGTGAATTTCTCCAATGAAATCTAGGCCCCATTGCTGGAAAGGTCCTGAAACAACCACACGATTTAAAGGAAAAGACTTAAGCTGTTGTTTTCTTGCAAATATTTGACATTTAGTGCAAGCTATGACCCCTCTATGGGCATCAACGAAGAAGGTGGGCCAGTAGTACCTTGCTCTGATAATTTTGTGGGCTGTGGCCTTCCAGAAATGGTGCCCTCTACATAGGCTGCTGTGAAATTCAAACATGATCATGTCGGCCTCTTGTGGATCCATTCATTTCAAAAGTACCCCCAGGGGGTCTTTCCAGTACAAAATTTGATCGATAAGGCAGTATCTCACTGCCTTGAGCTTCAGATCTCTTGCTTTGTTTCTTTGCAGGCCGTCTGGAGTCCGTAACTCTTGCAAAAAGTATATGACATCCTTATACCAAGGACATCGAGCCATTGGGGTCTCCCTTTGAGGGTCTATTTTAGGCAGCCGACCCTGATGAATTCCCGAGTATTTGTTGATGAAACTTACCCCCAAAGCTTGGAAATTGGCTTCAACCAACAGCTTGGCTAAACCTTGACCTTTGATCAATTTGGTAGGCTTTATTTCCAGGTCAAATTCCATAATCTTGGCTATCCACTTACTCGTCCTCCCGTCTATGTCAGGCTGAATAAGGATGTCTTTAACAACAACAGAGGGGACATAAGCGATGATTTTTTACTGCAGGACATAGATTCTGAAGGCCTTGAAAGCATTTACCAGAGCATAGGCCTGCTTCTCCATGGTGTCATACCTGACTTCAGCATCCCTCAATGCTCGGCTGAAATAGGCAATAGGCTTCTCTAGCCCAACCTCGTTTGTCTGTAATAAAACAACATCCACCGTGTCAGGTGAGGCAAAGGAGAAAATAACAAAATCCTTTGAGTAGTCGGGACTAATAAGAACAGGGGCTTCAGTCAGGGCCTTCTTTATTCGCTCAAAGGAGTGTCGTGATTCAAAAGTCCACCTCACTTCATTTCATTTCCTTAACATGGCTGTTATAAGTTTTATCTCTTCAACAAACTTAGGCACAAACCTCCTCAGAAAATTAATCTTACCAAGGAAAGATTGGACCTCCTTCTTGGACCTCGGGATTGATAAGGCTTGTATTGCCTCAACTCTGCTAGGATCAATTCTAACTCCTTTCACTGATACTATGTGGCCTAGTAACTTTCCCTCTTGCATGGTGAACACAAACTTCTTGGGATTTAATGAAATGCCAAAATTGCTGCATTTAAGGAAAACCTTCCTGAGTGACAACGATGTTCTTCATCAGATTTTGAAAACACTGTGATGTCATCCAGATAGACGACCACAAATTTATCCTTTTCCCCAACGAAAGCTATGTCCATGGCATGTTGAAACGTTGCCCCTGCATTCATTAATCCAAATGACATCTTGGCATACATGAATGTGCCCCATGGAGTGGTAAATGTTGTCTTTTCTCTGTCCTCAGGCAAAACAGAGACTTGATTGTAGCTAGAGAAACCATCGATCATGGACATCCTAGATTCTCCTATTACCCTCTACAGTATATGTTCCATCTTTGGTAAGGGGTAGTTATCCTTTCGTGAGCTTCTGTTCAGGTTTCTGAAGTCTACACAGAGTCTGATTTCTCCATTCTTTTTCCTTACTGGTACCAAGTTGGCCACCCACTCTGAATATCTCAGTGGTACGATGATCTGGGCCTGTAGTAGCTTCTTCACCTCCCTCTCCATGATAGGCAACAACATAGCATTGATCTATCTTAGCTTCTGCCTAAATGGTTTTTCTTCCCCCTTTAATAAAATTTTATCCTCGATGACAGAAGTGTCATATGTTTTGAGGTCTTCGTAGGTCTAGGAGAAAACATCAACAAATTCCCTCAAAAGTCCAACATATTCAGACCTCTTCTCCTTTGTCAGACTTCTTGACAATTTGACTGACTTGGGCTCACTCTTAGTGACAATGTTGCACTGAATTGTATCAGCGTCATCTTCTGAGATTTCCCCTTTTAATGCCACATCATTTCTATCAAAAAGCCTTTCCAAAGGAACCAGTCCTCTTGGAATATGATTGTTGGGCAGCTGCACAATGTTACGCTCTGCAATCGTATTCAGAAAATTACCCCCATCAAGCTTCTCTTCCGAGACAGAGTCTTGGTCGATATGCATCTCTGAAAATTCTTCGATAGTCTCCAAGAACTTCTTGATCTTGAGGTCATCCTTGAATACCTTCCAATGTTTGACGTTCTCAGGTATAGAGGGTTTGTATTTTACTTCTACATCATATCTGAATTTTAGCAGCAAGGGTACTTTGAAATTTCTTGCTGATGTAGCCAAGGAATCTTCCATTGTATTCTCCTCTCTTGGGATGAAAGAAATGTTAAATGCTGAGAAGAAACTGTCAATTAGGTCCCACACCTCATTTCTGTAACTCCTGAGTCGAGGATGCTTAGCCTAATAAGCGCTTCTGATCTGTTGGACCACCAAATCTGTATCTCCGAACACTGCTACCTCCTGAATTCCCATTTCCCTCACAGCTCTTAATCCTAGAACAAGAGCTTCGTACTCTGCCACGTTGTTGGTAGATTAAAATTCTAGTTTGTATGACAGAGATATGGTTTCTTGAGTAGGTGACACAAAAATTACCCCAGCACCAACGCCTTCCCTGGAAGAGGCTCCATCAAAAAACATTTTCCAGACGGGGGAGATGGGGGAAGAACATTCATGAGGAGTGGTGGGTTGGTTTCTGAGTTTTAAGGAAGGCTCGAGAGCGTTAGTAAGTTGTAGTACACTGGAACCTAAATCAGTGTCTAAGGAAAAATTGGGATGGTTGGTAGGGTTGGCCTCATCACTGATTATATAGGCCAGTTGGGCTTCCCTGTATAGCCTCCTATGTTCTCCTCCAAACACTGGGATAGTAGCATATGTGAGGTCCATATACAAATTTCCCCACAGTCTTTTTATCCAAGATCTTGATAACAACATACCGAACTTGGGGGGGACATCATCCACTACAATATCCATGACCACACTTTTCATGGGCAATTGAAGCATGGTCACGACCAGGTCTTTGATGACTCCTAGATATTGAACTTTCCTGGAGTCAAAGGAATAGAGATCATGGTAGGCTTGGGTGACTTCTAGCCCTAATTCTTCCATGAAAATTTTGGGCATGAGGTTGTGAGAAGCCCCCGAATCCATCAAGCAATTGTGCAGTACCTTGTCATGTATGTTCAAGGAAGTGTAGAAGGGAGGGGATGAGTCATTCCTGTGTTCTACCATAGGACCTAGGACAACTCTAGGATTTTCATCTTGCAAATTGATGGAGTCTGTGGGAAGGCATGAGACCTCAGACTGTAAAAGCTCAGAGAAACATTTCTTGAACCCTTCATGTTTAATCAATTTGGTTAGGGGCACAGGGATTCTTATCTTTTGAATTTCATGCTTGAAATTAAAAGAAGAGGTAAGCTTCGAGATTTCTCTTATTTTGGGAACATGAATCTGGACTATGGGAGAGAGGAGTCAGGGCTTCTTACCTCTGTGACCGTCTGCTACTTCATTAGCAGTTTTCTCTGTTCTAATGGACTTCTCAGGGACATCAGGTGCTATTGTCTTTTTCTTAGACCTCAAATCATATCTGCCTTGGATGCCACTAGGCTTGTCTCCCTTGCTCAGTTCATTTAGCTGACTATCCATGAGAGACTCCTAGTATGTTGATTGAGTGAGATGAGGAAAAGGGGGAGTGTCCCCGAAGAAATGGATTTCAGGATCAAGCTCATCTATTTCCCCTTCTTCCCCCTCGGCCACAAAATTGTTTTGAAAAGGGGCCTGAATTTTCTAGTCTTCTCTGTCTCTTCCCCTCTCTCTTTGCATAGTTGGGGAAGTAATATTGTTTGGCCTCCTGAAACCTCCTTTGTTTTCAATGTTCTAAGGGCCCTTGTATGATTGCCTCCCCTCCACCTTCATTCTCTCCATTTCTGTAGACATAGACTTTACCATCTTGGTCAGTTCATCCACTTGAGGGTGGGGCACCGACGGGCTAGAATTTGAGGCTTCAGTACTTCCATTTCTCCTGTCTGTGTCGGCCTTGTTCCTCAGTCTATCAGCTGCTAATACATTGGATTCCACTTCTATGGCTTCATCTTGCATTTGAGCTAAGGAGGTGGCTCTTCTTTCTCTCAATAAAAGACAAAAATCAGAACCAAACGCACTAGCATAAGAAATCTTGGCCGAGGCTTCTGAGGGATTTATTTCGGCAGGAATCTTATTATCCATCTTATTGAATCTTTTGGAGAAGTCATAGATAGAATCTCCTTCCAACTTCTTCAAATACCCGAACTCTATCATGTAATACATGAAATCCTTCCTCTCTCCCCACTGCCTCAGGAAAACACTATCCAGAGCTTCGATCCCAGCAATAGATCCGGGGGCCAATCCTCTAAACCATTTCCTCACCTTGCCATCCAGGCTTTGGACAAAGACCCTCATCTAGACATCTTCATTTTCAATGTTCAGGTTGTCTGCATAACTGTAGAAAGCAGCCAGGTGCTCTTCTACAGTTATGTCCCCTTCCCTAGTGAACTTGGGCATGTATTTCAAGTAATCTCTGGTAGGGAGAGGATTCATAGGATGAGGTAGGATTAAGGGAGCATATCTGGTAGCAAATATGGCGTCCATCCTATTTAGAGGGGGATTAGCACCAACCATAGGAATATTAGGTAGAGGAGAACTTGGAGGATAAAGAGCTCGTGAAGGGGCTACCGGGAATGAGTCTCGGAGTGGGATGGGAAACAGAAGGGGATTTAAGGAGAAGGCTAATGGGCTTAAGTCAGTGGGTGCTCCTCTTTGTGCAGGAGTAGTAAATATAGGAGTGGGAAAATATTATGTGGCCCTGGGTCTATGCCAAGGTACAGCTTCAGAGGAGAGGGGAGTGACAAGGATTTCTCCCTCCAATCCCAGATCAGGAGGGGAAAACTTAGCAGGAACACTCCTGAAATTCAGGGAATGAGAAACCTCAGGAAGAGGTCTATTAAGAAACTGAGGAGGATAAAATGGAGTTTGTACAGAAGGAGATGGTGGATTACCTAGTTCAACAGTGGAAGCTTCCTCTTCAGGGGCCTTTCCTCTTCTGAGAACCACCTCTGGATCAGTTTCAGGTGTAGCTAGAGGCAGCTGTGGATGAGACCGCGTGTGTCTGCCTCTGAAAGCCACAATTATCATGGTAGGTTCGTCACAGTGGATTCGTCACAATGGAGTCGCCAAGTGCACAGTAGAAATCTTCAAAGGCTCTGATACCTCATGCACCTTCAGAATCAGAGGATCAATGTCGTTCAATCCCGGGGAAAATTTTCAACTTCGTCCCCGGCAACGGCACCAGAAATGTTAGCATCAGAAGTCACTCCTAGATTGCTTGCAGGAGAAGAGCCCAATGCCCATCAGTTTTATGTCACGATAGTCTTTAAGGGGTGACCAAATGGGTAGAGACTCAGGGAGATATCACTCCAACTCAGGGACTGGGTCTGGTATGAAAGGGACAAAGGAGGTCTTGATCTAACTTCAGTCAGTGAGTTGCTTAAGATGAACAGGTGGAATACTTGGTGAGAAGAGCGAACAAACTACCTCAGCCAACAGGCCTTTCAGTAGTTTGTACAAGAAAAACTCTGAATGCAAGATCCTCTTGGTTCAGGGCATTAGGAAACTGAAAGGGGGACTTGACTGGATCCTCCAATTCCAAGTCATTCAGCGCTGATAAAATCACAGAGACCGATTAGAAACAACGCAACTGTTACAGTGATCCAACCTACATCATCCTATAATAGTCGCAACTCGACTAGATCCTCCAATTCCGAGTTGTTCTAACACAGTGTAAACAAAGACGTGAAAGGATCTGATATTCATAAGGCAAGAAGTCTCAAGAGTCCATGCATAACCAAAATAACAATGCTTCATTAAATTTTTACAACCGGGAGCCTTGCTCAACCATCGATAGATTACAAAATGAAAATACTGAGTCTATATACTCAGGAAAAATCACCTCACAGAGGTGTGCCTAGTTACCCAAGGCTTGGTGTCCCTTCAGTCAAACTCGTACTGATATCCTTCTTCAAGCGTCGCCTTATCTATGCCTGGCTCCTGCAAGGAGGGTAGTTGAGCCATTAAGTGTCGAGCTAGCGTGTGCAGACTTCTCTGTCTAGTCGAGGACTTCGGCATGGCTTCTTTGGAAAAATCGGTACACAGGACCCCTTCGAGCAGACCGCTTGCCAGACCCTCCATCCCTCACACTTGATGAATGAAAGGAGGCTTCAACCACCCGTTCTTGCCTTCATTTACTCCAAGTGAGAAACAGGATTTAGATCGGATCCGATGGTGCCTAGAGATCGCGATGATCCCCTCTGTAACTGAACTCGGCACCTTTGGCCCCTCTTGCACAACTCCTTTTATTCCCAAGTGACCACGGGCTATGACCCTGTGCTTACTCTCAAAGTCTCTTTCGACGTTCGTGAATAGGAAGGAACTAATTCTTGATTATCACGGTCGTGATGAGTGAAATGCCGAGATGACATAATTGGGCGCCACGCGTCCATCTCATATCTGATGGTCCTAAACTCACCCGATGATGTTGTGGGCCCCGGGCCCTGGACACTCTCGGCACCTCGTGCATCAGGAATATGACGAGGCTGCTCCTTGTGCCTCGAAGTTGTGATGGGCAGAAAGGTGGGGGCCAAATCGAGCACCATGCGTTCCTTTTGGATGGGTGGCTATGACTGCTTCGTGATACTGCGGGGCCTGAATTTTGACGCTTTCAGCGCTTTCGAGGTTCGGGGTTTTGAGATGTATAACAACATGAAACTCTCACCCCTCGAATTCCCGAATGCCGAAACACTGATGCGACTAGATCTCGCGCCACGCGTCCTCTGGATGGATGGCTTCTATCCTTCCCTGCACACAATATGGGCGCTATCTATTGCGCTAACCTCGGCGCAACTTCACTAACCGTGATTTCCCGCCAACCGTTGATCCGCTCCTATGGATGAATCCTAACCATTGACAGTATAATTGTTCCCACTAACTTTCTTGGAAGCCCCCAAAACGAGATTTTTCCGTGCTGCGCTCGGGCGCTTCTCGGGCCACTTGTATATCTGAACGCTCTCGTGCCTCAGACGAGAAATGTTACTAACACTAACCTTTCGGTCAAAATTAAAGTCAAGGTATTATATGGATTAAATTTGAGATCATAGAGTTTATTCTCTAACCCAAAATTCTGTCAAGATAGCATATTGTCCTAGTACAAAAGATAGCTTGAAGAAAGCACTTGTCATATTGAGTAAAGGAGACTTGGAAGAAAAGAAACATAGTCATTCTTGAGGACAAGACTCCAGGTTCTAGGTTTGATTAATTAACTTGATAATATTTAAAGTTGTACATGTTGATAACTACCCCATTACATGTAAACAGTATAGTTGAGGTAGCATTCCTTGAAGAGTATTATAATTGGTAGCATGTGGGCATATTGAGATAAATGCTTAATGTAACATATACAACTAACATCTCCTCTAGGAGAAACTTCTTGTGTTGATTCCAGGTTACCATGGAGGAATGTTTGATCACAACACTAGAAGAGTGTTGAACTCATTTCATGTTGTATTTATTGCTTTTGATCTTTGCTTCAGATAGGTCACAAGTGATATCTCTATAGGAGCTACTATGATGATTATTCTTGTTTTTATTTCATCTACTATTATCAAAAGAGTAGTATTCTTGCTTGTTGTTTTGTTGACCTTGTTTCAGGGCACATGTGATAACCTTGAGGAAGCCATAAGTGAAGGTTGCATAAGGAAACATATTAGATGAGATATAAAGTAGACTATGTACATGACCATATACACTCATGTACCAAATAAGATGAAGAAGAAGCTATCTTTTGAGATTCAGAGTATCTCATATGAATATTTATTGTAAGGAGCAGAAGGCTCCAAATATGACCGAACATTAAGAACAAGAACTCAAAATAGAATTGTTCAAAGGTTAATGAAGCCACCTTGATGGGAAGAAGAACTTGTTTGAAGCCTGAATCCATGTTTCATATTTAGACTTGGCATTCAACACCAAGTATACCATGTATGAGATGATGAAGTCCTTGTAGACTCAGAAGAAATCGAGAGAAAGCATGATCTCAGAAAGGATCAGATGAAGAGACAACTTACAGGAATGGGAGACAGATGTCGTGAGAAGACTAGATCGTAGCTTCATAAACTTCTAGGAGATATGAAATCTCCTGGGAAGATTCCCTTGTTTCAGTAACAGAGAAGGAAGCCAGTCATAAAGACTAGGATATGGATTCTTTCGTGAGACTAGAAGATAAGTTAGTATTGACTTCCAATATTGATCTATACAGATCAAGCATGTTGTAGATGTACAAAGTCTGATGTGTTTCTATAGGATTCTCCCAGGAAGAGGGAGAAGACTATGACAAGACACTTACTCCAGTAATTGAAGAAATATTTCCAATATTTATGAAGACAACCAAAACAACCATGATTCATATATAATATGAGATGCAGGGGGAGCAATCATCGTATTTGAAATTGAGTGGAAATTGGTGCATTACATTAGTTGGGTCATAGAGACATGACTACAATGAAATATAGAGTTACCTCCATGAAATAAGAAGAGCTACCTTCGGTATCAATTATTGAGCCACTCTCAGTTTCAGATGAAGTTCTTGCCATGATAGAATAAGAGGAGTTACTCACAGATTTTAGAAGTCACAATGAGAATGGAGAAACCATTCTCAGCTTTAGAGCAGCTGCAGGTGCAGAGTCCCAGTTCCAGAAGGAACAGTTGCAGAGAGAGTAGAGGACATACTACCAGAGAGTGAGATAGATTGTGCACATGAATTTGAGATGAAAGACCTTGTCCTAATGTACTATTTCTTAGGTCTTGAGGTCTGGCAGAGCCCAGAGAGGATCTTCCTTAAACAAGGGAAGTATGTAGTCGAAATCCTGAAGAGATTTGATATGTTGGAGTGCAAGTCCATGAATACACCCATGGAAACAAATTTGAATCTCTTGTTTGATACTTCGTTAGAATTGATTGATGCTACATTGTACAGATAGATCATTGGATCATTGATGTATCTAACAAACATCAGGCCAAATATATGTTTTGTTGTGAACACCTTGAGTCAGTTTTTGGTAGAGCCCAGACATGTTCACCTGACTGCTGCAAAACATGTGATGAGGTACCTTAAGGGTACATTAGATTGTGGTCTCAGTTATGATGGAGACCACGACTTCATACTGAGTGGTTATACTGATTCAGATTGGGCTGGAAGTGTCTTTGATAGGAAGAGCACTTCAGGATGTTGTTTCAATCTGGGGTCATCCATGATCTCATGTAAGAGTAGGAAGAAATCAAGAATTTCTCTTAGCAAGACAGACACAGAATACATTGCTGGATGTTCTTCTAGTTGTGAAGCCATATGGCTTCGAAAGTTGTTGATAGGTCTATTCAATCTAGAGATGGAAGCAACCCTGATTCTATGTGATAACCAGAGCTTCATAAAGATGAAGGAGGACCCTGTGTTCCATGACAAGTCAAAACACATAGATATTCGATATCATTACATCCATGATATGGTGCAGAGAGGAGCCATAAATCTCCAATATGTTAGCACAGATGACCAGGTTGCTGATGTGTTGACCAAGCCTCTATCTCATGTAAAGTTTGAGCACTTTCGATATAATATTGGTGTAATCTGTAAGGACCTCCCTCGAAAGGGGGAGTAGTGTTTTGATTCCAACCCCATGATGATGATGTGCCAGCCTAATTGTTGTGATTCCAGCCTCATGTTGATGATGTGCTAGCCTAATTCTGTGATGCCATCCTCGTGTTGATGATGTACCAGCCTAGTGTTGTGATGCCAACCTCATGCTGATGATGTGACAACCTCATGGTGTGATGAGATGCCAACCTCGTGCTCATAATGTGACAGCCTCATGCTATGATGATGTGCCAACCTCATGTTGTGATTATGTTCCAACCTTGTTCTTTGATGATGTGCCAGCCTCGTGTTGTGATGATGTGCCAGCCTCGTGTTGTGATGATGTGTTGCCAACCTCATGTTATGATGTTGTGTTTCCAGTCTCATACTGTGATTCCAGCTTCGTGCTGATGATATTGTGTAGCCATATTCATGCTATGATGTCATCTTCGTGCTGAAGACTCTCAGCCTAGTGATGATGTTGATGTTTCTCCAGCCTTCGTGCTATGATACTGTTGATGTTGATGTTTCTCCAACCTTCGTGTTGTGATACTACTGATGTTGATATTGCTCCAACCTTCGTGTTGTGATACCGTTGTTGTTGATGTTGTATCATCCTTGTGATGTTATTGATGATGATGATGTATTAATGTTATACTAATCCATGTTGATGCAGATGATGATGATGATTCCACTTCAGCTTCTTGCCGAAGTTGAAGATGATGATGTTACTTTAGCCTCATGCTAAAGAATACGATGATATTACTTTAGCCTCATCCTAAAGAAGATGATGATGTTACTTTAGCCTCATACTAAAGATGTTGATGATATTACTTTAGCCTCATGCTAAATAATATGATGATGTTACTTTAGCCTCATGCTAAAGATGATGATGATGTTACCTTAGCCTCATGTCGATGAGGATGATGATGCTACTCCAACTCCATGCTGTGAATGATTATGATGAGAAAAAATTATGATGATTTATAGATATGCCAGTCAGTGTTCCAAGATATTGTTGATGATTTTTCCCTCTCTCTCGCCTAATGTTGTTGTATAATACCCCTCTTGTTAAGGGGGAGTGTTGAAATATTTTAACTGCAAAGAGTATTATATTTATTATTGATGTATTATTCATTAGATCAATCCCCTTTTGTGGATTGATCATGTTGGGCATTGTAAATGACCAAATACCCTTTTGCGGATTGGTCAAAACCTAACTGTAATATGCAAAATGAGAAGTTGGGCCCCAGAATAAATTAAGGTGGTTCTAACCACCCAAAAAGAGAAGTCATCCCTACCAGTGAAAAGACACTTCCTTTCAGCACCTTCCATATTGTATAAATAAAGGAGGCCAGTGCCACATTTGTTCACTCACTCACTTGATCATCCAAAGCCAAGTTTGGAGCTGCAGTTGGAAGAGAAGGAAGAGAGAAAGAGGCACATTCCTTGGGAGAGGACTTTCTGTATTGTATGGTTTATTCTCTTGGCATTGTATTGGCTATCTATATTAAGGAAGTGTTTGTTGGGTTTTCTCCCCCATGAGGGTTTCCTAGGATAAATGATGTATATCTTGTGATTGTGTTTCTCTCAGTGATCCTATCCATGCTATGGTTATCTAGTAAATTGAAAATAAACCTAATAATAGCTTAAACTCTAACAAGCTCACCCAATTTCCCCAAAAAATTGTTAGCGCTCCCTGGTGAGTCACTCACTTGACTTCCAAACTTTCACTCATTCCATCGCATTCCAATATGTCACTTGTCACATAGGCTTTGTCTCATCACACTCCACTATGTCATTCATTGTACTAGCTAGAGGCACCCTACATATTTTCTTCTATGTAACTTCCATAGATTTCTTTACAGTCCATTCCATCCCACCGACTTCGTCTCGTCACACTCCACTACCTCATTCTTTGCACTAGTTCAAATCACCCTGCATATTTTCTTCTGCGCCATTGACCCTTTGATCCTTCAATCCTTTTACACACTTCTATTTTCTTCCTTTCACAACTTCCTCTGTCTGTGCACCATAATTTGTTCCATACTTTCTGTGCCACTTATCCTATTATGTGCCATTGATCCTCACGTCCTTCTATCCTTATGTGCACTTCCCTTTTCATGCTTTCTGGACTTCCTCTATCCGCTGTTACACTGTAATTGACCATATCCATGATTATGTTGACATCAATGAAAACATATGCGCAACAATTTATCAATGCTCATGATGATTATAATTATAATGATGTGTGTTTGGAATTATAAAATCTATGCAAGTTTGAAGGTGAGTCTATTGATGAATTCTTTTCCATATTTATGTTAGCTTGTTTCAGATTCCGTGAGTATGATCAAACTTCTAGATAGGATGCATTAGATTGGTTTCTCTATCTTAATTCACTTTCTAACACATAGGATCAATAAAATAATGACAAACTTGAAATTGATAATTCTCATGATATGCATGTTGATAAAATTATTAGCTCATTAGTTAATGTTGATTTAAATTCTAATTCTATTGAGTCCACTAATAACATTGAAATTAGATATTATTTTTGGGATTAACTGCGTAATGTAAGTCATTAATCTATGACTCATATCCATGAGTATTAGTTGCAAGTGACCAATAATTCTCATGATTTGAATAGTCCACTTAGCACTCATTGCATCAGGTGATGCTCACAAGGGTGAAGAAATGGGATTGAAACCAACGAAATGAATCGCATAGCATCAATCATCACTTTCAGGGCTTGCACCCAGTAACCAGGACTTCCCAAGTGGTCACCCATCCCAAGACACCTCTAGCTCAAGCGCGCTTAAATATGGAGTTTTCCCCACAATCAAGCCCACTTAACTTGCTACCCCATTTGCAAAACCTTAGCAAGTATTGTGCCTTATGAACTACCCAGTTAGAGATCCCTTCACTCTTATTATTTAAGAATAGAGGGGCTTCCGTAGTGCAAAATATTAGATATTATTTTCGAGATTAACTGCATAGTGTAAGTCATTAATCTATGACCCATATCCATGAGTAGTAGTCGCAACTGACCAATAATTCTCATGATTTGAATAGTCCACTTAGCACTCATGAGAATTATTGGCCAGTTGCGACTAATACTCATGGATATGGGTCATATATTAATGAATTACACTACACCGTTAATCCCAAAAATAATATCTAATATGTTGCACTACAGAAGCCCCTCTATGCTTAAACATTGAAATTGTTATGCAACAACAAATATTAGGATTGCGTAATATACAGTTTTAGCAACAAAAGAATGTGTCTTAGGATTCAATTCTTATATTAAACAATGATAATGAAACTCTTGTTGAAATAGATATGGTGGAAGAAGACTTGATGCATATAGGCCTTGCAATTGAAGGTGTAAGTAATGGTTGTATTGATGGTGAAATTCATTTTCTTCTTCTCATGTTGAACCGGTTCCCCTCATCCTTACACATAACTTATCATTAAATCAGAGTTTTCATGGTAATGTTTATCTTGAAATGATTAATAAAGGTTATCCTATCAAAAGGGGACCATTTAACTTCTTACACTCTGAAAGCTTTTACTCTTTGTATCCATATATGTTTTATGATCATAATATACACTTTGATATTAATGATTTTCAATTTAAGACAACGTTATGGTCAGATTCTAATTTTGTGCAAAGTCATGGAAAACTATCTTACATGAATGAGGGAAATGTTTCCATTCAATTTAATTCATTTCAGTATTATGAAGAAGAAAGTGATTTTTTTATGAACACTTCGTATGAAACACATGCATGCTTATCTAGTTCATCTTATGTCATTGGAACCAATGACTTGGTTTCTAAGATGGAAAGGGATGAAATCATTTCTCATGTTGTAATAGATATTGATGGCCCTAAGGAACTTCATTGCAAGGTGTTGTTTATGTTAGGATCTCATGTCATTAATTCCAAATCTAAACATGGAAGGAAAAATGAGGTAATTTACTACAAGGTAATGTCAAACTCTCATTTTCTTTCTTTTCAATTTAATAATGATGGCATTTCTTTAAAGAAAACATTCTCCACTAAGCCCCTTTCTGAATTTTCAAATCATGATCCTTATGAGATATGTATCCTCTCCATCAAATTTTCATAAAATTTAAATGACTTCCAATTCAGTTTCTCTAATTCGATTGAAACTTGGTTGGAAGAATCCTATTTGAAGAAGTTTCCATTGTATAATAGATTTCATATTATGCTCTTTGTGAATAGGAAATCAGATTTAATTATTCCCATATTTATATATGAAGTACTACAATCCCAAGTACTAATTCTAACCTATTTCTTTTAGTAGGATTGAAATTACTTTGATGGTTACATTGGCTACATGATTTCACCTAGTTTATATTTTGTTATAATTTTGTAGTGCAAGATTAGTTTACTTTAACTTGTTCATTTTTTTGTCTCTTTATTTTTCATTTCATTTTACTTTGAATAGTATAATCCTCAATAAATCTCAAATAAATGCAGAGTTCTATGCTTCTGTATTGCAATTAATGGTCTAGTTTTGAAAATCTTTCCTAGGTAACTCTTGGATATGGATTAGTGTTGATTGCACCAACAAAGAAATCTTATCTGCCCAATTTGCAAAGAAATCACTATAATTATCAAGAACTAGTATTATATTTCCTAAGAAAAATGATCTAAATGTTCCATAGATCAAAATTCATTGGTTATCTGTCTTAACAACAGGCCTAAATGTTCATCGTTTGGATATAGAGCAATGGAAGAATTAGGGATTTTTGTGCTAACCAAGTGACTACCAACACGTAGGAGAAATAAGAAAATTGATCAGTATTCTCAAATCACTTTGATCATTTCCTCTATATTGTACTAACAGAAACTCGAACGCACCATTGAATGAACCAACACTCACTGCACCAGATAGTGTGAAGGCTAGTTGTGAGTTGAACACTACACAAATCAATCTCCTCCTTCTATAGTTGATGCCCAGTTCCTCCCTACCACGAATAGCTCTGAGGTGATGCAATTTGTTCACCCTTCAACATTGTGACCCCCCCATCATTACGACTACAAGCAAATAAGAAGTGAAAATATTTGTTTTTTTTTCTTTTGACTGGACGAAAAAAATTAAACAACGCAACCTGACGACGAACACAATGCACACAGATCAAGAAATAGTAAACAATGAATCAACTTACAAACTCATCAGGTAACTGGATGAAACAAGCAATAATCAAGGATGTATATAATGAATACCCGCCCAACACAACCAAGATGACCAATATCTAGATACCTCTACGACGCACACAACCAAAAGTAATGAGGCGTTACAATCCAATACCAACAACGTTTACAACGAGAAATGCCCACATCGAGAAGCACATACTCAGGCCAAGTTATCATTCGCCTCTATTCATCGAGGTACACAATGATCACCTCAATAGGAATCATGTCGTCTCAGGGAGATAGTCATGATGG
The DNA here is from genome assembly GCA_009831015.1 of Picea engelmannii. Taxonomy (NCBI): domain Eukaryota; kingdom Viridiplantae; phylum Streptophyta; class Pinopsida; order Pinales; family Pinaceae; genus Picea; species Picea engelmannii. Next base: position 110,018 of record ML807129.1, read on the forward strand.
TAACCCTGGCACAACATACAACATTTCTTTACCAATCTCTTGAAGATTATATTTTTCCAAAATTAGGTCTTGGATAAAAACCGAAAACAACCATACATTTTTTTTTGCATGCCACATTCAAAACATATGTAACCATATATATCTCTAAGCATTCCTACATGCACCATACCACACATTTATTCATCAATATCTTAACAATTTCATATACATTCAACATTTCTTCTCCCTTACATTTATAAACATTAATATGTCGTAATTATTTTCAAATTATCATATCGCTCATACTTGAGAAATCAAACCCATGGAAATAGATGAGATAATAGAAACTCATTTCCAATTCCTATACTAGGCAAGGGTTTCAATGATTTAGAGATGATCCAATATTGTACATAATACAATTACACACATCAAAAACATCAATCTTAGTTTTCTCAGCTAAGTAGCATTCATCATTTCTGTGTGCATAAAAATATTCTTCTACAGATAGAAAATATTCTTTATAAAATAATAGTAAAAGGTTAAGGTAAGAAACTCCCCTTATGGAAATAATTAGTGATAATTATACTATTGGCTAGGTCTATGTCTTGGTCTTTCTCTAAACCGTGGAGTAGAAATATTTTACGTTAAATGAAATTCCCTCGAACTCCATCCAATTCTTAATAAGTTATAAGCATTCTCACTAGGAAATTCCTACCCTAAGAATAACCTTATCTTTCATCATTAATTACTTCCTAAATCATGTGAAACTTTGCATTCACTTTGCCTTCTTTACACATAGGTTGTTGGTTCATATCCTAACCATCATGATTACTACTATGATTAATGCCTAGTCACCAAACAAAATAGTTGTCCCTTAGTTGCAGATTCACAATTAACAATTACACAGTCATTCTAAAATGTTTTGTCTCAAAAATATCGTTGTCTAGCAATTGCACTTCCATTGCTATTCTATGTTTTAGTTCACTAACAGATAGATATCTCAAATCGTTGCCTTAAATAATTGCATGAATCGTTATTCAAATGCAGAGAAAAATGCTACCCAAATGCATCCATTAAATCGCTATGCCATACCCAATTACTACCTATTATCAATAAATTTTCCACTATCATACCCATTTATTAATTTGTTGGTAAAAATTTGTGATTGAATGGAATGTTGGTGGGGAAGTCAATGAAAAGTGCAGACGTAAATAGATCGTTGTCTTAAATAAGGAGTTGGTCATGTGTGTGTGGCAGACATAGAGCATTATAAATCGCTGAGCATATCATTGACATCAAAACGGAAAAGCAGGCATATATAAATATTAAAATGCAGACTTAGATATGGAAACACAGTCTGGAATAACATATCAAAATACCTGTATATATTATTTTTCTAACCATTTCTATCCTTCTACTGAACCAATATAAATTTCGCTAATTAAACTGGAATAAGAATGATAATTCACAGCCTTCACTGATACACTTATAATCACTGTGTTATCCCTTAATACCTATCAAAAAAGTCATCATACAAATAAGTTCACTGTCATAAACACAGTCATATAATAAGTTCACTGTCATAAACACTGTCATAAACACAGTCATATATGATGTAGCATCAATAAATAGCTTTCGACAAATCCCTGGCAGTGAAAATAGAACGTTGACTATGAAGTTGTTGTCCATTGAGACAGAATTAAAAATGAAGTCAACAAAAATGATTTCGCTGGCAAGGGTTCCTAAACACAGAGGTGTAGATAATAGGTTCGTTGGCGTTGGGGTCAGAACAAGAACGCAGCCAAATGATGTATCTCTTGATGCTTTAACACACACTGAAAGGGAAGGTTATACAAAGCTGAAAACGTAGACTAGAAAGGGATGAGCTCAGGCTGAAGATGTTATAAAATTCCAATGCTATGGGTGTTAAGTTTATGTGTATGTTGGGTACCAAAGAATCCATTAAATGGGTTGCTGAAAATACTGTCAAAAACTGATAACTCTGCCATAAAAAAAAATGAAGATATAAAACCCACTGAAAATGTCGATAGAAATGATAATTGATAATGCTAACAATGTGAAATAAAATTTGGAGTCTAGAAGGGTAAGATTGCAGTCTAAAGCATCGAAAGGTCGCAGTCCAAAGAGGGGGTAAAAAGTTGATTGTAGAATGGTAAAATGCAGAGTGAAAAATTAGGGGACACAGAGTTAAAAATGCAGGGGTATTTAGTGGTTCGTGGATAGGATTGATAATAATGGCATAATTACTCAACGCAAGAAGGCACAAAGACCCTCAATCATACAAGAACAATCGATAGGGGTAGATGGCTGGGCAAAATTCCTTCGTTCATCATCCACACAGAAAAAAGAAAATCATTAGGATCTATAGGTCTATTAACACCGAAGTGATGACTGTCGATCTCGCTCTTGGATGAATGCTCAGGCGTGGACTGATCAACTAGGGATGAGGATGAAGTAATAAGAAAAAACACAACTCTTCATAACAAATCAATAAAACCAATAGGACGGTCACAACATTCAGGAATCGAATGCCAAGGAAATCAAGTCAAGCATCGAGCTTAAGGTTATGGGAAATTCAGTTCTCAATTAAAATGCTAAGTCAAACACCTTCTTTACATAGTTAAAAGTATAGAAATGAAAGTGTAAGGTCATAATAATATACCATGTAGAATAAAAGCAAGCATACCATAGCCCAAGGTGATAGCTCTGAGTCATTGTCCCATGCGCTCTGTGCATCTCCCACTTGTCGACCGATGAGACTTCATCGGTACCTCCCTACCAATGCTAGGGGTACTCTTCTTCCCCCTTAGCCCCTCAAGATGAAAAATGGGCCATGAACACTAAAATAGAGAACAACTATCTCCCAACTCGCCTCACAAGGCTGAGCTACCACTCCTCACCGAGCTGGGTATCCCAACTCCCACAAGATAAGTCAGTCAAGTCTAAAATTCTGCAGCATAACGTTACACATAACCGAGGAGATACATCCTTCTCCTCCTCCCTCCTTTATATAGAATTTATAAGTCACGTCTTTCCCAAATTCCCATTTAATTTATTGTTTAATAATTTAATTCAGAAAAATCCTCCCTGTACACATGTCACCCATCCCCTTTGTTGCACCAGAAATTAATTTCATTAATTATTTAATTACTCCTATTTCCCATACCCACCTAACAACATTCCTAGAATCTCTCTTAGGTGTCCCCATATTCCTTTACACAATTTAATGACTTACGCCCTTACTAAATTCCTAGTTGAGTTCAATTTAGAAAGTTCTTAAAGGCAAGTTTCCTTACTAAGTTGGTCATTATGTTTTTTCCTTATGTTTCCCTTTTTTTTAATGTTTCCCCTTTTTCCCTTAGTTTCCTGATTTTTTCAAGTTTCCCTCTTTTCCCATTTTATCTAAAACTCGAATTAGTAAGTGTAGACAATTATCTTTTTCCCGTTTACCTTTTTAATTAATAAATTTTTATTAGCATGTAACAAAACAATCATTTCCCTTTAAAAATTTAATCCCCCAAAGTAATTTGATTTTTTTTAAAATTAATTGAATTTCTTACCCCCTTCTCGTCAAATGTTTAATGATGATTATTAGTATTATTTATTTTATTTATTTAATTATTTTTTTTCCACAAGTATCACTTAGACCTAGATTTTATTTTCCTAGGCTGGGTGACATTTTATTGTGAAAATTGTTTTTAAATCTTTCTTGTCACATTATTAATTCTAAGGCCATCTAGGTTTAATCACTTATTAGTTAACAACGTGACATGCCTTTCAGGATGCACTAGGTGCTCCAAGGGTGCCACTCACCTCATTCTATTTCCCTTGCACGACGTGTCATTCAGGACGCACTACGTGCTCCAAGTGTGCCACTCGCCTCTTGACTGACTTGGTAGACATCAAAAACCCCTAGAGTCAATACTTCATCAGGTGATCTTATGGGAGACTAAGGGTCTCTAAGGAATAAGGCCCATGCCTTATTGTGCACCCCTTAGAATCATCGTGAGCGATTGTCGCAATCTTCCCTCATGACATCGTGGGTCTTCTCGAACTAGGTACTCATTAACCTACAGCTCGAGACACAATGAGAGTGCTAGTAGGCTATGGCAGGGTTGTTGTCCATACCTCTCCCTCAACATCTCTGGTTGTCATGTGTGACCCCTCTACTCCACATGTGAGTACGGTCAACAAGTTATCATCAGCCTGGATCATAAATGAATCATGTCAGAAATACAATCAATCATCATAACATCTAATCAGATGTGCATATGTCATATCAACAATAATAAAAACCCAATAATCCACTCCCTGACTCGATCCAAAGTCCAAGGGGTTTCATCAATGCCTCTGCATCCTCGATGTCCAAAGTCCTGCACACTCAAGAGAACCTAGTCAATAGCACATGTTTATGTCAATACAACAAAATAACCTATCACCATATCCATAAATGTCTCATAATCATAATCAAACGACCAATAGTATAATAATACAGATCACTTGCAAGAAAGTGTCCTCAAAGAATAAGCTCCCTCAATGCGTGTAGGAGTGGGTTGTTACATACACCCCCTCTTGGTCTAAACTTCATCTCGAAGTTTCATAGTATATAAGTGCCAAAATAATGTGTATCATAAGTCTATCTATCAAACAAAAAGGAAATTGTTGGTGCATATCATATGTGTCCTCCCAGGTCGTTGAGTGTGGACTATATTTGTCCCATTGGACCTTGACCTGATCTACTGTTTGACTCCATATATGTCGAATGTGATGGTCTAGGATGTGGATCGACTCTACCGTGAGCGCACCCTCGTCCGATCCTGCAAGGAACTCATGTCAACAACATGAGTAGGGTCACCAAAATACAGTCTCAAAACAGAGACGTGAAAGACATCGTGTGTCTTCCTCAAGGAATCAGGCAAGGATAGTCAAATAGACCATGGGCCTTCTCCTTTCCACAATCTCCCAGGATCCCATGAACCTAGGAGATAGTTTAGCACCCTTTACAAAATTGATCAAACTCTTAAGCGGTTTCACCAACTTCGTAACTATGGTCGACACAGTGCCCATCGACATAACTCTTTTTTCGATATTGCGCTTCTCTGATCCTTTGTCTTACTTTTTTCATTTGATATTCCATTTCTTGGATTGATTCTTGTCCCACCAGGACCCTACCCTCAATCCGATCCCATCTCAAAGGCGTCTGACATAGTCGCCCGTAGAGAACTCTAAAGGCACCATCTTAATGGTGCTTTGGAAACTGTTGTTATAGGCGAATTCTACCAGTCACAAGAATTCTTCCCAACAATTTTGTTGGTCCATCACATACATGCGAACATGTCTTCCAAGACTTGGTTTGTTCGTTCGGTCTACCCGTCTGTCTCAGGGTGATATGCAATAATAAAGTTAAGTTGGGTTTCCAAGGCCTCTTGGAAACTAGTCCAAAATCGTCCAGTAAACATCAATCCTTGATCAGATATAATCCTCTTAGTCACACCATGCAGCCTCACAATCTCACTGATGAAAAATCTATCTATGTCAGGTGCCTGATACATCATATGTACTGGAATAAAATGAGCACTCTTCGTCATAGTGTCAAATACCAAAAACAATCGAGTCGTTTCTCCTTGCCGTCAGTAGCATTCCAACAATGAAATCCATCGAAATAACCTCCCATTTCGATTCCGGAATAGCGTGTGTCTATAGTAATCCTGCTAGATGTCTATGTTCATCCTTTACCTGCTGACATTCCAGGCATCTGGCCGCATAGTTCACTATGTTCGCCTTCATTCCTTTCCAAAAGAATAAGGGTTTCGGGTCCACCCTCATCTTCGTGACTCCTGGGTGAGCCATGTACACTACTCTATGAGCCTCGTTTAGGATAAAAAATCCTCAACTCCTTGTTCGGTGGTATGTAAATCCAATTTTTAAACCTCAATAATCCATCATCATCCAACGTAAATCCTTCAAATCTTGGTACCATCATTGTGTTTTTACCGATAAAATCCTCAACCTCTTTGTACCAGTCATCATCGCATTATAAAGTTAGAATCTTTTCACGTAGATTTTTCTGAAGAGGCAACACCGAAAAGATGTGTGGTCTCCAACTTAATGCATCTACCACTCGGTTCACTTTTCCTTTTATGTAAGTAATCTCGAATTTGTACTCGCTAAGCAATTCTGACCAATGTCGTTATCGCGCGTTCAGGTCGCTTTTCTTAAATATGTGTTGTAGTCCATAGTGGTCCATCTTTAGTTCAAATTTTTGTCCAACAAGGTAGTGTTTCCAAACCTTCAAGGCATACACAATGGATAATAACTCCAAATTGTGCATCAAATAGTTCTCCTCATGCCTTCTCATTTTCCTCGAGATGTAAGCGATCACTCGACCATCTTGCATCAAGAATCCACCTAAGCCTTCCTTGGATGCGTCAGTGCATACCAAGAAGTGCGCATCCATGTCAGGGACCTTTATTATCAGTGTTGTTTTCAACATCTCTTTGAGCCTCCGAAATGCTTCCAGGCATTTCTCGGTCCAACAAACTTCCTGTTCTTCTTCTGCAATTACATGATCGGATTTCCTATCTTCGAAAATCCCTCGATGAACTGTCGATAGTATCCTACTAAATCCATGAAGCTACGCACTTCTGGGACATTCTTCGACGTACTCCATTCCATAGAAGCCTCAACCTTTGTTAGATCCACGATGATACCTTCGTCGGAGATGACATGCCCTAAGTAGTGAATCTTCAATTGATAAAACGAGCATTTGGACAACTTCCCATACAAATTGTGCTCTCGGTACACTGTGGTACCAATCTCAAGTGCTCTTCATTCTCCTCCATCATCCAAGAGTAAATCAAATATCAACAATGAATACTTGGACAAACTTGTCCAAGTACTCATAGAACACCCTGTTCATCAAACTCATAAATACCCCTAGGGCATTTTTCACTCCAAACGGTAAAACGGTAAAATCATAATGTCCAAACCTCGTCTTAAAGGTGGTCTTAGAAATGTCATCAACCTTGATCCGTAACTGGTGATACCCTGATCCTAAATCGATATTTGAAAACATTGTCACACCCTTCATCTGATCGAACAAATCATCAATCCTCGGCAACGAATATTGATTCTTGATCATTGCCTTGTTCAATTGGCAGTAGTCAATGAAGAGTCTCCACGACCCATCCTTCTTTCATATGAAAATAATAGCCACACCCCATGGTGACACACTCAGACATATAAGTCCCATGTCCAACAACTCCTTCAGTGGCATTCTCAAGTCCTTTAACTCTGGGGTCGACATCCGATAATGCGTTCTTGCTATCGTTTTAGTCCCTTGTTTCAGGTCTATGGTAAAATCCAATTCCCTCTCTGACAACATCCCAGGTAACTCCTCCGGGAATACATCTGCAAACTCTCTCACCACTTGTAGGTGTTCTAAACCTCTCGTTACTCCCTTGTTGTTTAACGCAAGGATCGCATAAATCTTACACCCCTTGCGCATGATCTTCCGTAACTGCAAGGAGGAGATGAACTGTAACGATCCCCCCGACCAACCTGACGTCAGGGTATTCCACTCAAGAGAAACCACTCATGCTCTGACACTAGTCGGTAACATTCCCAACCATCAGGCCGAGCCATGCTACTCTAGGGAACACTTTCCTTCCCATACTGCGGAACATACAATAACATACCTAGTAGTCAACTAAGCAATGCCACCTAAATTTACTCTTTATACTGCATGCAACTAAAACATATACATACAACATGCTCATGGAAGCTTTACATCTAAACATAAATAAACAATTACTTTCTGTAACATACGACTTTTATATTAAAATAACAGTAATTACTGATATGCATCATTTACAGGAAATTACCCATAAGCACACAAACAATCATAGTGACATATATGATAAAATCTTAACATGGGCATGTAAATAACAAAAAAACATATCCATATATCATACAATTGGTACTTATCTTAGAAATATTGTCACCAACTTCTTACAGACCATCCACGAACCTCCCATCCATAGACTACACTATTCATCACTCTTAACAATGAATCACCCTCGAGCTAGGACTGAACTCCACCTAGGGTAAAGGGATTCCTATCCAGGCTAAGGCTCATGGACAATAGGAAAGACTCCATCTGAGGTGCTCACTCAACTAAAAACCTACAACCTCACATTCCCCACATGTCTGTCCCACCTAAGGAAGTGTGCCCCTTCTTTGCTCAACAGTCCCTCGGTTTCCCCACTTCCCTTCTAGGGCTTCAGCAATAGGACGAACCAGAAGTCTCAAAGTATTGTAGCTATAGTTTAGCACCTACAGATGTCAATCCCCAACAATTCTCTCACTTAGAGAACTACTCACTCAACTAACAACCTACAACCTCTCATTCCCCACATGCTTGTCGCACCCAAGGAAGTGTGCCCCTTCTTTGCTCAACAGTCCCTCGGTTGCCCCACTTCCCTTCCAGGGCTTCAGCAACAGGCCGGACCAGAAGTCTCATAGTGCTATAGCTGCAGTTTAGCACCTACGTAAATCAATCCCCAACATTTCTCTCGCTCAGTGAAATGCTCACGGGACTGACAACCCGCTTCTTCAATACCGCTTCAAGCTAATCAGGTATACCAACCAAAAAGGATGGATAAACAGGCTTCAAAAATGTGGAATGGTTGTCTCAAGGATAACGGAATGCATGAGTGAAACGGTCATGGAGTCATTGATTGGATAACTGAGTGTGTTTTGGATTCACTATGAACTCTTTGTAAAAAATGATGGTCTGCCTGTTGGTCCCCTCTCTTGTTCGTAAGCTATCTCTCTGAAAATTCCCCTTGAGCTAAGTTTCCCCACGATATGAATTCATGTCTCCAACTTGACACTTGTCATATCGGAAGTTACTTTTGTCCACTTATCCCCAACTTTAGAACTTAGGATAAACTAATTATCCATACTTTATGTTTTAGGAAATATTAATATAATAATCCCTTGAATTTTGTCCCTCCCTTTCCCTAACTGGTGAAGTTCAGTCCCCCATCTCTTTTATCGTGGTCGGTCTATGCACAGTGAGGTATTTTATATTAATCATGAGTCATGTACAAAGTAGGTGCTCTAGCCTTTAACATCTAGGCGTGCTGGTCTAATTCCAAGACATAAGCATTCTGACTTATAATACTGGCTCACCAACCTATAATGCATATTATATACACAAAGGTTCACTGACCTTAATATTGCACGCACTTAGTTACTGCACGTTGTATCCTCTATCTTTAAGGTTGCACACACCTTAGTTACTACATGCGGTATTAAAAAATGTACACATTACATCCCTTTACTGCACAGTATATGCGCGGACCATGCCATGAAAGGTGTATTACAAAAATCATGTCTAAATAGCTCACTAACTTAAATATACTTGGATTATATTTACATTCGGGTTCGGCTGAGGGATATTACAATCCCCTCCCCTTATTTATGCATTTTCCTCAGTGCATCATGTACCCATATACAACAAAATTCTCAAAATTCTTCAAAAGTATGCGGGTATTTTGTCTGCATTGAATCCTCATGCTTGCAAGTAGTGTCTTTAGGTTCGTACTAGGTCCATTGGACCTTTACAAGCCCTATGGCTCGATTCTAGAGTTGTTTGATTTTTTGATCCAGGATGCGCACTAGATGCACTTGGAAAGCACCTTCTTACTCCACCTGAATAACATTCTAATCAATAACATGATTAGCATCGGGTATATATTTCTTTAGCAATGATACATGGAAGACATTTTGAACAGACATAGATGTAGGCAATGCAATCATATAAGCAACTGGACCAATCCTCTCTAGGATTTCAAATGGTCCACAAAATCTGGCTGCTAACTTGGCGCAGCTTCCCAGCTTTAGGGAGCTCCTATTAGCTTTCACTTTTAGGAAAACATGATCACCCACTTTGAATTCTCTGTGGATTCTATTTTTATCAGCATAAATTTTCTATCTATCTTGGGAAACTTTCAAATTCTGCTTAATTTTTAACATTTGGTCCTCCATCTCTTTGAGAAATTATGGCCCGTATATTGTTCTATCAGCTGGATTATCCCAGCTTACTGAAGTATTTCACCTTCTTCCATAAAGTGCTTCAAATGGGATCATCTTCACTGACGCCTGATACTGATTGTTATAAGTGAATTCTACTAATGTAGGTAGTCTTCCCATTTCGATGGTTTGTCCATCACATACATTCTCAACATATCTTCTGTCACTCTATTCACTCTTTCTGTCTGTCCATCAGACTCAGGATCGTAAGATGTACTAAAGTTTAGATTCATTCTGAATCCTTTGAACAATCCTTTCTAGAAATTCGAGGTGAATTTCGGGTCTCTATTAGACACAATCATTTTAGGAATTATGTGCAATCATGCCACTTCCTTCATGAAAATATCAGCAACATCTGCTGCTTTGTGAGTATTTTTTAGTGGAATAAAATGGACAGCTTTTGTAAGCTTGTCCACCAATACCATAATCGAATCATGTAGCTTGCTTGTTCTGGGAAATCTCATAATAAAATCCATTGTCACCACTTCCCACTTCCATTCAGGAATGGAAAAAAGGTTGCAGCAATCCTGCTGGGTGTCTATGCTATGTTTTAACTTTCTGACATTCCATACACCTAGCAATGTATTCTGCAATTTCTCTCTTCATACCTAGCCAAAGTATTGGCTCTTGACCACTGCTACGATTTTCTGATATCTAGGGTTCCCTACATAAGGAGCATTATATATCTCATGCAAAATTATGCATTTCAAGTCCTGGACATTTGGTACAAAAATTATGTTTTTGTGCAGCAGTATTCCATCTACTCCCAACTTATAAATATCCATCTTCTATGGTGTCTTACCTTGCTATATTTTTGCTATCAATTCTTTGTACTACAGATCTGTATTTCCAGCCTCCAGAATTTTTCTTTTAAAATCAGTCTGATACATGTTGATGGTTGTAGCATGAAGCTCATGCACCCTCCTGTTGAGTGCATCAACCACTTTATTTTCTTTCCCTTTGATATGCTTTATATCAAAGTTATATTCGCTTAGAAATTCTAACCATCTGCTTTGTCTAGCATTTAGGTTTTGTTGATCAAATAAATATTTCAAACCATTGTGGTCTATTCTTAA
>ML807129.1:121512-138327 GCA_009831015.1 Picea engelmannii
GATCAAATAAATATTTCAAACCATTGTGGTCTATTCTTAACTCAAACCTTTTTCCCATGAGGTAGTGTCTCCATTTCCTCAGGGCATGCACTATGGCTGCCAACTCCAAATCATGAGTGGCATAGTTTCTTTCATGCTCCTTCAACTTCCTTGATACATAACATATCACGAATCCATTTTGACTGAGGACTCCACCCAGTCCTTCATTACATGCATCTGTGAATACAATGAAATATTCATTTGGGTCTGCAATCCTTAGTATTGGAGCACTTGTCAATAATTGTTTCAAATGTTGGAAACTCCTTTCACAGTCTGACATCCACTGAAACTTCATACCCTTTCTTTGTAAGGAAGTGATTGGGTGTGCTATCTTCGAGAATCCTCCAATGAATCTCTTGTAGTAGCCTGCAAGGCCCATGAAATATCTGACCTCTGTCACATTCTTTGGTGCTGACCATTCTCTAACGGCTTCTACCTTCTTAGGGTCCACTACTATCCCATCTTTGAGATGATATGCCCCAAATAATGAATTTGTTTCTGATAAAATGAGCACTTGCTAAATTTTCCATACAACTGATGTTCCCTTAATACTTGCAACACCATCCTCAAATGATGTTCATGCTCTTCCTCTAACTTGGAATATATAAGAATGTCATCCAAAAAGACAATGACAAACTTTTCCAAATACTCTTGGAAAACACCATTCATTAAGCACATGAAAACAACTGGTGCATTTGACAATCCAAATGGTACCACTGTGAACTCATAATGACCATACCTTTTCTGGAAGGCGGTCTTGCTAATATCTTCTTGTTTAATTCTTACCTGATGGTATCCTGATTTGAGATCTATCTTTGAAAATATCCTTGCATCCTTCACTTGATCAAAGAGGTCATCAATCCTTGTTAGAGGATATTTGTTCTTAACAGTCACTTTATTCAATTGTCTGAAGTTAATGCGCAATCTTAATGTTCCATCTTTATTTTCACAAACAAGACTGGGGCACCCCAAGGTGATACACTTGGGCGTATATACCCCTTCTTCAGAAGTTCTTCCAGGTACATTTGCAACTCCTTCAATTCTGGTGTACTCATTCTGTAAGGAGTCTTTGATACTGGCATTGCTCCAGACATCAAATCTATAGAGAAATCAATGTCTCTCCTTGGGGGTAGTCCTGGTACTTCCCTGAATACATCTCCAAACTCTTTTAGGACTGCATAATCCTCCAAATTTGGCACCTTGTCTTTAGGTGTCTCCTCCATATGAGCTGCAAATATTTGACATCCTCTTCTATAACATTTCTTCAGATGCAATGCTGAAATTTCTCTAACAGTTACTACCCTGGGAATTCCATGCACTTTCCTTTGGTTCCCTTCTTCATCCAAGCAAGTGAATGCTTTGTTATGACAATGCAATAGAGCATGATGTGGGTCCAACCAATCTGTCCCGATTAAACAGTCATGGGAACCTAAGGGTAAGATGTTCAAATCTGCCCTGGTATTTAGTCCATTCATGTCTATGAGGTAGGACTTAACCATCTCATTAACTTTTCTTTTGGCTCTTGTAGCCAGTTTCACCAACCAGGATTTCCCATGCTTGCTTCTTGGAAATTGAAAACTTTCCACCTTCTTAGGGTCTATATAACTAGGGCTAGCTCCTAAATCAATTAAAATAACAAGGGTTTGGTTGTTGATCATACCTTCCACTTCAATCATGTGGGACTGATACTCTACTTGCTTTTTGTCCAGGGATGCATAAATCCTTAGCACATTTCTGCCCATGTCTTCTATTGTCTCAGCGCGTTGTACGTTGTGAACAACCCTACCTTTTTTGCCTCTGTGAGGAAAATATCTGAACCTATGGTCTCCTTTACAACCCCAACATTTCATAGGTGGTTGTCTTGGCCCTTGACTCCCTGTGTCAATTACTCTGGTTTCCTTATGCGTTTCCTACCATTGTGGATTATTTCTGAAGAATGGTGGCTTATCTCCCTTCTTCCTCTAAAGATTTGTGACTCTCATATCTACTTGAGTCACTCTCCTTAACCACTTTCTTCTCTATTATGTTCAAACATTCCAATAGCTTCATGTTGAAGTCATCCTGCTACTCTTTGGCTTTCATAAGCCTTTCATTATCCTCTTTATGAATTTGGACATCCTTGTGCAAATTCTTAATGGTCTCAGCCATATTCATATCTTCATTCCTTTCTTCTCCATGTCAGTTGGAGTTTGCTCCTTCCATGCCCAAATGGACATCCATCCCTCTCCTCTTCTCTGGATGACTATAATTCCCCTGTGCCTCTTCCATTCCTACGAACTCCACACTGGTCTGAACTAACCGAGTTGTTGTTAACTCTGCAAAACGTGCAGCCATCAAAACTAATCAAACTAAAAAATCAACAATTCATGAGGATATGCACCATTTCGATTCAACATACACATCATCATTATCACTCCCAGTTTCCTGGTGTTATCACAACAAGAATTTTAGATAAGGCCCAAGTCTCGAGAACCCTGATGCGCAGTTCCTTCCGAGATACACTTGCGCAAGAAGGTGGTTTTTTCGAAACCACTTTCGCCAAGACGCAGTATTACGTGTCTCAACATGTCAAATCCACCACTCGTGGAGTGGACGATGGCTAGTCATATCACCTTTCTTCATTCGTTCGGTACTTCATAGCCATGTGACGTCAGCTGAACATCGCCATGGAATGAACTCAAAGGCTAATCATTTGAAATGGATTGGCCGAGCATGGAAACCCAACGCTCTTTGTACGTAATCTGTCTGCACTTCATAAATGGATTTCTATAATTACCACTCCCCAAGTATGAAGATATCTGAGTATCCATAACCATAGTAATATTCAAGCTGCTTGAATTCCTTCTCTCTGTAAAGACACATTTCGATATCCCCAACCTGAGATACATGGACAAAGCTAAGTCGAGTGAGACTGGTTATTCGAGCAACATGCTAGGCTTTCCTATGAATAAGGAGGAAAGGGTCCTTGCACACCTTCTAGAAACTAAGTTCCACACAAACCCAGTTATAGACTCACGATTGGAAGTCAGGTTGAATCCCACTATAAAGGATTTAGTCATCAACATGCTAGCCGCTAAGAAGAAAAGGAGCAAGCGACATAAGAAGGAGGAATCTACGGTTGAAGTGGCCGAAAGTGTTGGATAAAATCAATCGGTCTGGTTAGACTCTTCTTTAAAGGTGGAGATCGCTAAGATGAAGTAAGTCTTCAACTAAGATAAGCATGTCTCAGCAAATTTTGAACAGCCGGTAGTGGAGGTAAAGTGTACAAGAGATGATAGGCTTGTTCTTCAACGACCCTTTTTACAACAGGCTAACTGCTGTCATCACCCTTTCGTAATTTTGTGATTAATATGATTATATAAATACATAAATGGATTTTAGACTATTTTATTACAATTTCTACCTGGTGATGTTATGACTCTTGTTTTCTTTTATAATAAGTTTTTTTTTTCTTGTAATCTTATATTTTATTTTCATCTGTCTAAATCGGAAGAAATTAAAATTCGGAATTCTTTTTAATTAATGCTTCAATGCAGTTATGTGTTTATTTTTCTTTTATTATTATGCAATTTAAACTCAGACTCCTCGCCTTCCAAGTGACTTTGTGCACATTAACTTGTCCTGTTCATTTATATTATCGTGCATAGAAATATTACAAGGTAAACACTTCTCCGTGCACCTAAATCTATTGTGCATTTCTTCTTCATCATATCAACTACTTACACTCACTACTTTGGCATTGTGCACCAATATCCACTGCACACAGTTTCGATACTGGGCACCAATATTCCACATGCTTTTTTTTCCTATTCATGCACCATGTCAAGTTTAACATACTCCTTCGTGCTCAAATATCTATGCACACTACTGAATACACCGTCGCAAAACAACTTATACTCATACTTATGCACATACCAACAAAACTCCTCTGCATTTAAGCAATACTTGCGCACCACATGTGCACCTTACTATGTGTGTGCTTACCGTGGAAGGCTAATTCAGTGCATGCATCTACACATAATAATCTTCTATGTAGCACCACAATTTACCGCGCACACTGGCACGCCATGGCTTCCCGCGTGGTGCCAAATTTACCATGCGTGCTAGTACGCCAACCTTTTCTAAGGACACTCTATGAATCTAATTCTGGTCACTTTGAAGTTACTTTTATGTGAATATTCACTTCAATTTCACCCTTATGGCCCATCCAAGCTCAGTGTTGAACTGAGGCTCTGATACCAAACTGTAACGATCCCCCCCAACCAACCTGAGGTCGGGGTATGCCACTCCAAAGAAACCACTCATGCTCTGACGCCAGTCGATAACATTCCCAGCCATCAAGTCGGGCCATGCTACTCTAGGTAACACTTTCATTCCCATACTGTGGAACATATAGTAGCATACCCAGTAGTCAACTAAGCAATGCCTCCTAAATTTACTCTTTAGACTGGATGCAACTAAAACATATACATACAACACGCTCACGAAAGATTTACATCTAAACAAAAACAAACAATTACTTTCTGTAACATACAACTTTTATATTAAAATAATAGTAATTACCAATATGCATCATTTATAGGAAATTACCCATAAGCACACAAGCAATCATAGTGACATATATGATAAAATCGTAACATGGTTATGTAAATAACAAAAAAACATATCCATATATCATACAATTGGTACTTATCTTAGAAATATTGTCACCAACTACTTACAGACCGTCCACGAACCTCCCAACCATAGAATACACTATTCATCACTCTCAACAATGAATCACCCCCGAGCTGGGACTGAACTCCACCCAGGGTAAATGGATTCCTATCCAGGCTAAGGCTCATGGACAACAGGAAATACTCTGTCTCAGGTGCTCACTCAACTAACAGCCTACAGCCTCTCATTCCCCACATGTATGTCCCACCCAAGGAAGTGTGCCCCTTCTCTTCTCAACAGTCTCTCGACTGCCCCACTTCCCTTCCAGGGCTTCAACAACATGCCGGATCGAAGTCTCAGAGCGATGTAGCTACATTTTAGCAGCTACAAAAGTCAATCCCAAACAATTCTCTCACTCAGAGAACTTCTCACTCAACTAACAGCCTACAGCCTCTCATTCCCCACATGATTGTCCCACCCAAGGAAGTATTCCCCTTCTCTGCTCAACAGTCCCTCAATGGCCCCATTTCCCTTCTAGGGCTTTAGAAACAGGACAAACCGGAAGTCTCAGAGCGTCGTAGATGTAGTTTAGCACCTACATAAATCAATCCCCAACAATTCTCTCACTTAGAGAACGGCTCACGGACCTGACAACCCACTTCTTCAATCCCACTCCAAGCTAACCAGGTACACCAACGAAAAAGGATGGGGAAAGAGGCTTCGGAAAGGTGGAATGTTTGTCTCAAGGATAATAGAATGCATGAGTGAAATGGTCATGGAGTCATTGACTGGATAACTTAATGTGTTTTGGATTCACTGTGAACTCTTTGTCAAAAATGATGGTCAGCCTACTGGTCCCCTCTCCTGTTCGTAAAGTCTCTCTCTGAAAAATCCCCTTGAGACAAGTTTCCCCATGATATGAATGCATGTCTCCAACTTGACACTTATCATATCAGAAGTTACTTTTGTCCACTTGTCCCCAACTTTGGAACTTAGGATAAACTAATTATCCATACTTTGTGTTTTAGGAAATATTAATATAATATTCCCTTAACTTTTGGCCCTCCCTTTCCCTGATTGGTGAAGTTCAGTCCCCCATCTCTTTTATTCTGGTCGGTCTGTGTGAAATGATGTATTTTATATTAATCATGAGTCATGTACAAAGTAGGCACTCTAGCCTTTAACATCTAGGCGCACTGGCCTAATTCCAAGACATAAGCATTTCGGCTTATAATACTGGCTCACCAACCTATAATGCATATTATATACACAAAGGTTCGTTGACCTTAATATTGTGGGCACTTAGTTACTGCGCGTTATATCCTCTGTATTTAAGTTTGTGCACACCTTAGTTACTGGGCGTGGTATTCATAAATGTACACATTACATCCCTTTACTTTGCAGTACATGCGCGCACCATGCCATGAAAGGTGTGTTACAAAAATGATGTCTAAATAACTTACTAGCTTAAATATACTTGGATTTTATTTACATTTGGGTTCAACCAAGGAATATTACATGAACCTCAGGGAAAATCGTTGATTTAGACCTACAATCATGCGTCTCTGTCCCTCATCATTGACCAAGATCAAGCGTTTCATCTTACAGTTGAGTATCGCCTCATGCGATTCCAACTAGTCCATACCAATCACGACGTACTAAGATCCTAAGATCATGATGTACAGGTTGGCCCTAGTGACAAACTCTCTCAAGTTAAGGGTAAAGCCTGTAACCTTTCCTCCAACCTTCTGTTTGGCTTCCGAAGCCATCTCTACAAAGATAAACTCATCCTGTTCGACTTCCTTTAACTTAAACCTTTTTTACACTGCACCAAAAATGAAACTCTTGGTAGCACCGAGATCTATCATAATACTATGGGTCTGGTCACCAACAATACCTAACATCTCGAGAACAATCGACTGGTGCTATGCCTAGCGGTTATTCACCGCTGCATGAATCCGATGGGCCTTTCCCAAGACTCCCATGGTAGTGGGTCCAACTCATCCAGATGCTCTGCCCCTTTCCTCTTGGAAGTAATGCTAGTAATGTGGCTCCCCACAATCCAACACACCTTCTTCGGTCCAGTATTCCTGGTACCCGAAGTAGAAGCTGAATTCTAACAATAAGGCCAAACGTGAACTTCTTGACCTTAAGTTTATGGATAATTTGGTGTGGAGAATACTGAAGCAGCTCTAAAACGGGCCTTGTACTCAGGCACCGTGCGACTGCCTTGTTGCAAGGTGTCAAACTTGTTGAGTTGACGCTCAATGAATTCCTCAAAAGGATACCTCTCCTGGAACTGTTCCTTGAACAATTCCCATGACATGTCATCGACGACCATGTTCAGTTGTGGGAGGAGCGTCTTTTGCCAAAGAAGAGTGCTCCCCTTCAGTTGAAAGACCACCACGCAGACCTTCATGCTAGAGGTCATCATCGCGAAGCGTGAAGCACAACGCCTTTCTCTACAATCGTACCTCGACGACATATCCATCTATGACACTCATGGAATCAAGAACTCAACTCTCTCGAGTTCTCGGTGGATTCTAATGATACTAGCTAGGGCATGTTGTGGACCCTTATGGGTACAGGTTCCCTAGCCTCATATGAGTACCGATGGTGAATCAAGTCCCTTGACATTACCTGGATGGGTCGTGTCAGACCATCATCATCCCTTACAACAAACGAATCTATCCCAAGGACTTGTTCTTCCCCTTGGGGGTTCGACTTCGAGGGTGCGGGAACTTCTGGAGGCATCGCACCTCCTTCCATGACACCACATTGCAAACCTCTGAGGCATCCTCTAAATGCAATCACCACATGGACACGTTAACGTTTTTAATTAACGCAATGGTTAATACTCGCGGGTTTACTGCAGTGGAAATCCTGGTGATCCATAGTTGCAGGGTTGAACCCACTCTGATACCATATGTGACGTCCCCATCATTACGACTACAAGTGAAGCAGAAGTGCAAATATTTTTTTTTCTTTTGTTTTTTTTTTACTTTTGGCAGGACGACAACAATGACAATAGTTAAACAATGCAACCTGACGACGAAGTTATCATTCGTCTCTATTCATTGAGGTGCACAATGATCACATCAATAGGAATCATGTCGTCTTAGGGCGATAGTCGTGATGGTAACCCTGGTGCAACATACAACATTTATTTACCAATCTCTTGAAGATTATATTTTTCCAAAATTCGTTCTTGGATAAAAACCGAAAACAACCATACGTTTTTTTTTTTTGCATGCCACATTCAAAACATATGTAAGCATATATATCTCTAAGAATTCCTACATGCACCATAACACACATTTATTTATCAATATCTTAACAAGTTCATATACATTCAACATTTCTTCTCTCTTGAATTTATGAACATTAATATGTCATAATTATTTTCAAATTATCATATCGCTCATACTTGAGAAATCAAATCCATGGATATAGATGAGATCATAGAAACTCCTTTCCAATTACTATACTAGGCAAGGGTTTCAATGATTTAGAGATGATCCAATCTTGGACATAATACAATTACACACATCAAAAACATCAATCTTAGTTTTCTCAGCTAAGTAGCATTCATCATTTTTGTGTGCATAAAAATATTCTTCTACAGATAGAAAATATCCTTTCTAAAATAATAGTAAAAGGTTAAGGTAAGAAACTCCCCTTATGGAAATAATTAGTGATAATTATGATATTGGCTAGGTCTATGTCTTGGTCTTGCTCTAAACCCTGGAGTATAAATATTTTATGTTAAATGAAATTCCCTCGAACTCCATCCAATTCTTAATAACTTATAAGCATTCTCACTGGGAAATTCCTACCCTAAGAATAACCTTATCTTTCATCATTAATTACTTCCTCGATCATGTGAAACTTTGCATTCACTTCACCTTATTTACACATAGGTTGTTGGTTCAGATCCTAACCATCATGATTACTACTATTATTAATGACCAGTCACCAAACAAAATTGTTGTCCCTTAGTTGCATATTCACAATCATCAACTTAGTTAACACTTACACAGTCATTCTTAAATTTCTTGTCTCAATAAGATCTATGTCTAGAAATTGCACTTCCATTGCTATTCTATGTTTCAGTTCGCTAACAAACAGATAACTCAAATCTTTACCTTAAATAATTGCATGAATCGTTATTCAAACATAGAGAAAAATGCTACCCAAATGCATCCATTAAATCGCTATGTCATACCCAATCTCTACCTTTTATCAATAAAATTTCCACTATCATACCCATTTATTAATTTGCTATGGGTCTTAAGTTTATGTGTCTGTTGGATAAAAAAGAAGCCATTAAATGGGTTGCTGAAAATACTGTCAAAAACTGATAATGCTGCCATAAAATACAATGCAGATATAAAACCCACAGAAAATGCCGACAAAAATGATAATTGATAATGCTAACAACGTGAAATAAAATTTGCAGTCTAGAAGGGTAAGATCATAGTCTAAAGCATGGAAAGGTCGAAGTCCAAAGAGGGGGTAAGATGCTGACTATAGAATGGTAAAAAGAAGAGTGAAAAATTAGGGGACGCAGAGTTAAAAATGCAGGGGTATTCAGTGGTTTGCGGATAGTATTGATAATAATGGAAGAATTACTCAATGCAAGAAGGCACAAAGACCCTCAATTAGAAAAGAACAATCGATAGGGGTAGAAGATAGGGAAAACATCCTTCGTTCATCATCCACACATAAAAAATCAGGGCATTAGGATCTATAGGTATATTAACACCGAAGTGATGATCGTCGATCCGACTCTTGGCTGACTGCTCAGGCGTGGAATGATGAACTAGGGATGAGGACGAAGTAATAAAAAAAAAACACAACTCTTCATAACAAATAAATAAAACCAATAGGACAGTCACAACATTCAGGGATCAAATGCCAAGGGAATCAAGTCAAGCAACGAGCTTAAGGCTATGGGGAAATTAAGTTCTTAATTAAAATGCTAATTCAAACACCTTCTTTACACAGTTAAAAGTACAGAAATGAAAGCGTAAGGTCATAATAATCTACCATGTCGAATAAAATTAAGCGTACCATAGCCCAAGGTGACAGCTCCGAGTCGTCCCGCGTGCTCCATGCAGCTCCCGCTTTTCGACTGATGAGACTTCATCGGTACCTCCCAACAAACGCTAGGGGTATTCTTCTTCCCCCTTAGCCCCCTGAGCCGCAAATGGGCCACGCACAATAAAACAAAGAACAACTAGCTCCCAGCTTGCCTCACAACGCTGAGCTTCCACTCCTCACCGAGCTGGGTATGCCAACTCTCACAAGATAAGTAAGTCAAGTCTAAAATTCTGCAGCGTAACGTTATGCATAAACGAGGAGATCCATCCTTCTCCTCCTCCCTCCTTTATATAGAATTTATAAGTCACTTCTTTGCCAAATTCCCATTTAATTTATTGTTTGATAATTTAATTAAGAAAAATCATCCACGTACACATGTCACCCATCCCGTTCGTTGCACCAGAAATTAATTTCATTAATTATTTAATTACTCCTATTTATCTTACCCACCTGAAATAATTCCTAGAATCGCTCCTAGGTGTCCCCATATTTCCTTACACAATTTAATGACTTACGCCCTTAGTAAATTCCTAGTTGAGTTCAATTTAGAAAGTTCTTAAAGGCAAGGTTCCTTACTAAGTTGGTCATTCTGATTTTTCCTTATGTTTCCCTTTTTATTTATGTTTCCCCTTTTTCCCTTAGTTTCCTTATTTTCTTAAGTTTGCCTCTTTTCCCATTTGATCTAAAACTTGAATTAGTAAGTGTAGAAAATTATCTTTTTCCCCTTTACCTTTTTAATTAATAAATTTTTAATTAGCATATAACAAAACAATCATTTCCCTTTAAAAATTTAATCCCCCAAAGTAATTTGATTTTTTTTTTAAATTAATTGAATTTCTTACTCCCTTCTCGTCACATGTTTAATGATGATTATTATTATTATTATTATTATTATTATTATTATTATTATTATTTTATTTTATTTTCTTTCCGCAAGTATCACTTAGACCTAGATTTTATTTTCCTAGGCTGGGCAACATTTAATTGGGGAAATTGTTTTTAAATGTTTCTTGTCACATTATTAGTTCTAAGGCCATCTAGGATTATTCACTTATTATTTAACAACATGACGTCCCCTTCAAGACGCACTAGGTGCTCCAAGGGTTCCACTCGCCTCATTCTTTTTCCCTTGCATGATGTGCTCTTCAGGATGCACTACATGCTCCAAGGGTGCCACTCGCCTCTTGATTGACTTGGTAGACATCAAAAACCCCTGGAGTTAATACTCCACCAGGTGATATTGTGGGAGACTATGGGCCTCTAAGTAATAAGGACCCTGCCTTATTGCATGCCCCTTAGAATCATCATGAGCAACTATGGGAGTATGCCCTCATGACATCACAGGTATTCTCGAACTAGGTAATCATTAACCTACAGTTTGAGCCATGGTGGGAGTGATAGTAGGTTGTGGTAGGGATGCTATCCACACCTCTCCCTCAACGTCTTTGGTTGTCGTGTGTGACCCCTTTAATCCACATGTGAGTCCGGTCGACAAGCTATCGTCAGCCTACATCATCAATGAATCATGTCATAAATACAATCAATCACTATAACATCTACTCAGATGTGCATATGTAATATCAACAATAATAAAAACCCAATAGTCCACTCCCTGACTCGATCCAAAGTCCATTGGGTTTCATTGATGCCTCTGCGTCCTCGATGTCCAAAGTCCTGCACACTCAGGAGAACCCAATCAATAGCACATGTCTATGTCAATACAACAAAATAAACTATCACCATATCCATAAATGCCTCATAATCATAATCAAATGACCAATAGTATAATAATCTGAATCACTTGCAAGCAAGTGTCCTCAAAGAATAATCTCACTCAGTGTGCGCAAGAGTGGGATGTTACAAAGATAGTCTCCAATTAATCTGCAATTTTCTTTGATACATTGTGTTTATGAGAAGTGTAGAATTTGCATTCAGCGTTAGGTGATGATTTGATCATTCCTGAAAATTAGAGATCTGTGAATTTTTTTTTGTTATCTGGTTATGTATCTGAAGCACCAATCCATGTTAAAGCAATATCCCACCACTGGTGCTGGTTATTAAATGCATCTCTTTCAATATTGTGTGCATAGAAAAGAAGTTTCTCAACCCGATAGCCAATGGTAAAGAGTACACCAGTGAGAGTGCAATAAAGGAAACAATTTCCTCATCGTTTATGTAGCTCTATACTTTGGCAAGAATTAATAGATGAGGTAGGAAATCGACTTGAAGAAGGAAATCATGTAAATATTTAGTGAAACCGAGCACCATTGTAGACCACAACCAAGCATCACTACGTACAACTGGAAACTCATTGCACCCAAGGCGTACTCCCCCAGCCAGCCTCCATTGAAAAAGACCCATGATAGGTATTAAAGAATTCACTCTTTATCCAAATTCTCTATGCACGGTTATAATGGCATATTATAACTTTAAGTCATATTTTATTACTTTTGTGTAAAAGTAATTAATACAACGGAAAAGTGGTAAACTTATTTTGGGGAATTTATATGGTTTATGCCCTTAAAAAAAAGAAGATTGTGGGGTATAAAAGAAAAGTCAAAAGTGTCCTTTTTAGAAATCGAAGAAAGAACATATTCATGCTCTTTTTTGAGACATTTTGTGCCCTTTTTATAAAGGAGGAGATATAAGGATTGATGGATTGATGACTTTTTAAAAGGTGGCATGCTTGTAATTTTTTATGAGCACTATTTTTTTTGTAAAAAGAGGTTGGTAAAGGAGGTTGGTGATATTTGGAGGAAAAACTTTGGCTTTATATCTGGCCATTTTCATTGTAAGAAGAATATCATAATAAGATCAACATTTTATTTCGCTACTTGTCTTAGACCACCCCGAAATGGAATAAGGGGGTCTAAGGACACTTGTACTTGTGTGTGATGGTGAATGATTCCTTGAATGTTTTCATAGTATTTTGTGTCTAGTTTTGACACTACACTTACAATTTATTGAACAACTATACACACATGAAATCCACAATAAGTTAATGTCAGCACACAATTAATTCCAATGAAGCACATACATTGAAGAACAAGTAAGAAAGAAACAATGAAGATATCAAATTAGCAATCATATCAACATTGCACACATCAAGATCATAATCAAGGTCTCAAAGCATTGACAATGAATTCTAATTTGAAGATCATTTCAACTTTAGAACAAACGATTCTATATCAAGCAATAGGAAAATCAAGTTAATGAAGCATTCAAAATTGAAGATCATTTTCTACTTACAACAATTTATTTGTAAGAGTGAAATCAAACTTAAATTGAGTTGAATTGTAATTTTTGGGTGCATTCTCGGTTGAACCCGACAACCACAACTTGTTTGTATCATTATATTCATGAGTCTATAGGTTCAATGGTTAAAACTCAAATCATTGTAAACATCAAAGTTTGGGTGCATTTTCGGTGGTATACAACACCCTCATCTCACTCGAGACAAATTCAAATGAGTGTGATAATTTCAAGTGAGCATGAAAGTTCAAGCGATCGATTCAAGTAAGCGAGTTTCAAGTAAGCCTTAATTTGTTGAGTCAAATTGTAATCAGGATCTACTTGCACAAGGTGATGCAGGAGCATCAACAACAAAGCGCGAGTGGAGGACAACTGGATATGCCAGCGCGCATTTTGAAGACATTTTTGAATTTCAAAAGAAGAACCATTTATGTAATAGCTGGAAGGATGTATTTGCTTTTAATGTTTTGAGGAATTGTAATACAGATCTCAAGCCTTTCTCTCATCTGTTGGTTGTGGACATTTATTGTAATAAATGTAAAGTAGATGGTAGTATTTAATTCGATAAGATGGCTTAGAGTAGGAGGGAAAACTCAAGAAGACTCCCTCATATATATTGTGTTATTCATTATCATTATAATTCTAGAGAGCAAGAGGGTAGTAGTAGAGAAAGAGAGAATAGAGGAGTAGAGAAGAACAAGGATTCTAGAAGTTGTATGCTAAGATAGTTGTTGTTATTTAGACCATGTACAGATGTACTTGAATTAATATAAGAAGGCTTTGATCCAATTTCATGGTGTACTATGGTTGTTGTGTGTATCTATTGAATGGTATGTTTCCAACTTCCTTATATTCTTTGTTATGCATTTGTTTCAATGTTGTGTGTGTATGTGATTTCATGTTGAATGTATGAAGTCCATGAGAAGAGTACAAGTTTCAATTGTTTCTCTTCCTGAGAATTCCTACAAGGAGTGCGGAAAAATTCCGCAAGGAGTGCGCTGACAGGTTTCTTAGGTTTAGCCCAGAAAGATCAAGAGAGATATCGTTGATCTTATATCAGTAGGAGTGAAAGTATAGCATAGAGCCATGCAAGGTGTGCGCAGGTGAGGAGAGTCTTAGAATTTTCTAACCCAGGTGAATGGTTGAAGAACTTCTGTATCAAAGAGTGCGCAGAGTTGGATTTGTCAGATAATCAGATATTTTCGTGAAGGCCACAAGGAGTGGGTGCAAGATTCTTTAGAATCCCAGAATTTGCAGCAAGAATTCAATCTCAGGAACGATAGAGATGTGGAAGAGTTTGAAGGAAGAATGAGGGTTGAAGTCACCTCGTGGAAGAAATATCAGAAGGGTTGATGCCGAGTTATTTGGCTAGGAGCCATTGAGAGCCTGGATGGATGGTAGAAATCCTCGGAAGGAGAAGCATCAATATTTGTAGGTAGTTGGATCTAGTAGATCCGTGAGGAGGATATGGTTCGAGAGTCATTCAACACTCGAAATATCAAGAGAGATAGTAAGTCGTCGATCTAAGGCAATATCGAGCCATTGATTCCTTTCATGGGAAGGAGAAATCGAGAATCAGGAGCCAAAAGGGAGAAGGAAGTCAACTTCCAAAGTCGTGAACCGTGGAGTTTCGATTCGTGAAATGAGGATATGGATCGTTGAATCATGGGAGTCTTAGACCATTGATTTGAGGTAAGTGAAGTTGGTAGTTTGGACCTCGAGCGAATGGACAAGATCTACTTCGCAAGTTCCCAATACACGAAGTCCCGTAGTGCTCGGAAGATGGGCCCAAGGACATAGCTGGAGGTCACATCGGTGGAGAATAGGGTAAAGAGATAGTGATCGCTAAGCTCTAGTTCGAAGTTCGGGGATAAGAAGAATCGGGGTGACTCGCAGAAGAACACCCGAATTCCTGAAGTTGTGAAGCACCTTTTTGGGGTTAGCGTGTGGTCACAGCTAGTGGTCATGTGGAGAAAACTTTGTGCCTGGTGCTTGATCAGAATTTGGACCAGTGGTCAAATTTTAGACAAAAAAATGAAAGTGCTCAAAATCAATTCAAAACAAACAAGTCCATATTCCTCGTCATCATGAACCCAACGCACTTCGAACAAGATCAAACAGACATCGAATGAGTGAGATATCGCATTTTGTTCGATTTGCCAAAAAAAAAAAAAATGTTGATTGTACAGTCCATACAGGTGATGACGTGGCAAGGTCGTACCTCACACATGTCAGTGCTAATGTGTCAAATGATGACATGGAAAGTGTTGAGTTGGAAAGCATTTAATTGGCAGGACACAAGGGTGAATCATTGTTGGACACGTGGCATTTTATAGGCCAATTGGGTGGTGCCACATGGCCTAGACATGGGCTGCCACGTGGCACCATGTTTTGACTTATGGTAAAAGTTTTATGGAGTCTCTGGGGATCGAACCTCAGACCTCCAAGCATATGGGAAAATTCTTGGCAAAGGCCACCGAACCGGTAGACCACATGGTGTTTCTTATTATATATATGTATTAATATATATTTAAAATTGAACTTTGGTGTAAGTCGCGTGGGGTCCGGGTTGAAGCTTAGCCCTAGACCCCATTCACGTGTGCCTATCCATATGACCCAATTCCACATCTTTGTGTGGGAATTTTTTAAACGGCCAACACCCACGCGCTCTGCCACATGTCATGACCTCAGCGAATCTAGCAATTGAGCCCTAAATTAGCGCTGGGACATGGCCACATGCCCCCCATGTGCCTAACACCTCCGTGATTCAAAGGCTTAGTTCACTAACGGTGCGACAATTTGGCACATTTTGTGGGCATGCATACATGTGCTGGGTTTAGGCATGGGAAATGCCCAGAATCCAGATTACTCACACAGGAGGTGTGAATTGGCGAACAAGAGACAACAAGCTTGAAGGAGGAAAATGACAGGAGGCCTAACTTATTCATCTTTTGGCCAAATGAGGTGCTGAAAAAGCCCAGCTAGGGGTTTTTGGATGTTCTGAATCCATTGGCACTATTTTCAAAGGAATTTGGAGACTTCTATTGCAGTTTTTACACCATTGAAGTTTCAAGGAGCTCTAGGGAGCTTAGGGCCACTGTTGAAGGAGGCCATGCTCAGATGATCCCAAGTCTATTTTTTGTGACTGAATAGTCATTTTTCACTAATTTTTATGCTCTAAACACATTGGGACAGGTTTTAGAGGCATTTGAGGACTTTTACAGGTGTTTTTTCCACAAGGAATCTCATGGAAGCTCAAGGCCACATGTAGAAGAGGTCATGCACGGATGAGCCATGGTCCGTTTTCAGAGTTCTATTAGTCATTTTTGGGGTTTTTATGTATTCTAAACAAAATGGTACAGTCAGTAAATCCATTGGAGTTGAGCAGAATATTGTAAAATAATATTTTACAAACTAATCCTAGAGACCCTAGTCCATTGATGGAGGCTCAAGGAGATGTAGCCCAGTTGGGGGTGAACTCCTTTATCATGTTGTTATTTTTGTGAGTATTTTTTGGTTATTATTTGCTGCAAGTTATGTTGTTGTGGTGTTTGTTTAAACAACATATTCAACCTTTAAAGAACCTCACACATACACACATAAAAGAAGCCTAAACTTGACACATAATTTCTCGTGCACAACTAAGACATTGAGCAAGGTCCTGAAGTTTATTTTAATGGAGTAGAGGGTGCTTGCATAGAAAAACAAGTCAGCCCCCTATTTTCAGATCAGGTGGTATCAGAGCATAGTTTTTCTCATGTGATT